>JADHKL010000063.1:0-140621 GCA_019925545.1 Ophiostoma angusticollis
GCCAGTGATTGGTGGGCCACTTGTAGATGGTCTGCGTCACATCCTCGGAGCCGGCCTCCTCCATCAGCGACTTCCACTCCTGCGCCGCCACCAAAGGCCGGCCCAGTCTTTCCAGGCAATTCGCAGCTAATTCTTTTCCAGTTGTCGCATCATAGTGGGACATACGAAGTACATGCCACGCGTACCTACGTATCTATATTTCCTGCCTCAGTACCTATCTACCTACCTGGCGGGGTTGGGTAGTTCCCAGACTTGGCTAACGAAAACAATCTAGCGACGCTGTCTAGAGTTCGGCACCTGTCCTTGACGTCCCACCTACCCGTACTACCAAGCCGTCAGTCGTGACAGGGACATTCTCGTTTCAACCCGCTTCTAGTCGCCGTCTCGACCGTATTTATCGCCATACTCAGCGACTACCCAGCCACAGAACTTCTCCCATTCAGTACTCCAATGCCGGAGGCGCTTGGCCTTAATGCCGGTGCCCTGCGACGCTTCCTGAATGCCCTTCACCCACTGGTCGTTGGACTCGTCCTCGAACGCGGACCAGAGCACGCTGTTCTCGGCCAGGGAGGCTAATCCGGCGAGGCCGAGGTTGTCCCAACCCTGCAGAGCCTGCCAGAAGTCGTGGGTAAGGCCCTCGGCTCCCTGTCCCAGGATGGCTGGGTCGTCGTTGTTGAGGCAGCAGGGTACACCGCGTGCCAACAAGGCTGGGAGCGTGTGGGACAAGATGCTGCCGCAGAGGCGCAGAACCTCGTTGCTAATAGGACACGACTCCACCAGAATATGGCGGTCCTTAACCAGTTGGATCAGCAGCGGGTGTTTATATAGGCTAAAGCCGTGACCAATGCGGCGCGTGCCTAGCAGCAGGGCGTCAAATAGGTTGTTGTCGGCGTCGCTGCCGTCACCAAGACACTCGCCTGCGTGAAGGAAAAACGGGATGTCAACGCCCTCGGCGGCGCACTGCTGCCGGAACCAGAACAGCTCCGGCAATAGGTCCTTGAGTGGCCGCCCCGCATCCTCCTGGCCCACTAGGTCAAAGCCGGAAATAAGCTCAGGGAATGCCAGCTTAGTGGTGATGCAGTCGTCCATGGCTGTGGCTACGGCTCGTGGGTCTCCGGCGCGCAGTGGCGTCCAGATGAAGCGAAGGCCCCAGAAAGCGTCGTCGTCGCTGCCTAGAGACTGGCGAAAGCGTGCCAGCTCCTCACGCACCACGCCGAAGAGGTGCAGGTAGTCCGTTTCGGGTGTCTCGCTGCCCTGGCGGCAATAGTCAGGCGGCCAGCCGAAGCGCACCTCGACCCAGCGCACGCCATCGTCGTGCATCTGGCGCATCAGTTGGCGCAGGAACGCACGCCACACGGGCTCATAGTGGATCAGTGCGCCCATGGTGCGGAAGCAGCGGTGGAAGCGCTGCCAGATGTGGTCCACTCCGTGGTGCTGTTCGTGCGTGTCGCGCTGCGACAACGTGCAACGCGCCTTAAGCCAGGCCACGAAGCCCGCGCGCCCGCCGTCGGGGAAGGCATCCGCCGCCTCGGAGAGCAAGACCGGCGTACCAGCCACGTAGCGGGGGTCCCATGGGGGGGGATTGGTCTCGGGCGACAAGTGGTGCGTGATCTTGCGAAATGGAAAAGCGACCAAGTTCTCGGCCAGTTGTTGCGGCGTAAACAGCGGGCCAGTGCGACCTACAATGTGGATGCCGGGCGTGCGCAGAAGCTCAGCAAAGACAAAGTCAAAGCTGACAATAGCGTCGCAGTGCGCGTGCAGCAGCGAGCCCTTGGGCATTCTGCGTAGCACTCGGAACAGTGTCGTGCTCTCCATCAGGTCCTTGGCGTACGCAAACACTTGGCCCGGGTACAGCGTGACCCCGCCGCCGTCGCTAGGGCCGGCCGTGCCTGCAGGCTGCCCGCTGCCGCTGGCAATCTGCTCCTCCAGTCGCGGCGTCCAGATGTGTCGCTGTTCGTCGTCACGGATGCGCCGCACAATCTCACAGGCTTTCCGGGCGGTGGGCGAGAGGGCCTGGCGAAAGGCATAATCTGCAGGGTCTCTGTCAGGAGACGAAACAAGGTTGGCCGGCAGCAGATGCCATCAGAGTCACTCACCACTTCGCTGCGTCTGCTCCTGGTCGATGAGACCCTGCCGCCCTTTGAGGTACTGCTTCAGGACGGCATCCTGTGCCGTTGGCATTTCCTTCGACACCTCCTCCCATTCTGCGTCTGTGAAACCCATGTCGTCGATTGGTTGAAGAGTGGAAGGGCGTGACGACCGTTATCGTTGATGGAAGAGTTGTCGTCGTAACAATGTGTCGATGGGTCACGTGTAGTGACGTAATGAGAACTGTGTGCGCGATTCGTTACGGAGTTAGGGGGTTGATTATGTCATTCGCCTAAACCTAGAAGAACTTCGGCAACCCTCTCCGATCTGGGCTGCCCATAGCGATAAGGAACGAGTACCTCATCACAGATTTTGTATGACATGGTACATAGCCAATGCTCTACTCTTCTAAGAGAGGCGAATTGTGGTGATCGAGAGCAACAAGCGGCGACGGGCGGCGACGGCGGCGCAAAGTATAAGTTGCGAGAACCGGAAATTCAGAGGTATATAGAGGAACATAGATGAAGTAGCGCTACATTTCTCTTATCTCTTTCCATTGAGCTTCTCCTCGTTCTCTCGGATTTTCATCTACTCTCTCTTCTTCCTCATCTATAGTTATACCACCTTGTTTCTTCACTTTCTTATCCACCATGCCTTCGTCAGCCGCGCGAAAGGGCAAAATCTCTATTGCCATCGACCGCGGTGGCACATTTACCGACTGCTTTGGCAGCTGCGACGGCGAGCACGTCATCATCAAGCTGCTGTCGGAAGACCCCGGCAACTACGACGATGCACCGCTGGAGGGTATCCGGCGGATCATGGCGCACTTCCTGAAGCGCGACATCCCGCGCGGGCAGGCGCTCGAAACTACACACATCGACTCGATCCGCATGGGTACGACGGTAGCGACCAACGCCCTACTGGAGCGCAAGGGCGAGCCCATTGCCCTGGTGGTCACGCGCGGCTTCCGCGACTGCCTAGCCATTGGCAACCAATCGCGGCCGCGCATCTTCGACTTGGCCATCCGCAAGCCGGACGTGCTGTACAAGCAGGTGGTCGAGATCGACGAGCGTGTCACCCTCGAGGACTATGCCGAGGACCCGGAGCGTAGTCAGACCGTCGTTCCGCAACAACACGGCGCCGGCGACGCGGCATTGGCGCCTGAGCTGGTCCGTGGGCTGTCCGGCGAGACAGTGCGCATTCTGAAACGACCCGACGAGGTGGTCGTGCGCGCGCAGCTGCAGGCGGTATATGACAGCGGAATTCGCAGCATTGCCGTGTGCCTGATGCACGCGTACACGTTCCCCGAGCACGAGGCGCTGGTGGGCCGCGTGGCGGCGGACCTTGGCTTCGTCCACGTCTCGCTCAGCTCGGAGCTTATGCCCATGATCAAGCTGGTGCCGCGCGCCACGTCCGTGTGTGCCGACGCCTACCTGACGCCGACCATCAAGAAGTATATTACTGGCTTTCAGAAGGGCTTCGCTGGCGGTCTGGGCAGCAAGAGTGGCAAAGCAACGACGGCAGCAGCTGCGGAGAAGGCGACGCGCTGCGAGTTCATGCAGAGCGACGGTGGCCTCGTCGATGTCGACAAGTTCACCGGACTCAAGGCAATTCTGTCGGGACCAGCTGGTGGCGTGGTCGGCTATGCCATGACGTCGTACGACCCCAAGACGCGCATCAACGTGCTCGGCTTTGACATGGGTGGCACTTCCACGGACGTGTCGCGCTACGGTGAGGGCCGCTACGACCACACCTTTGAGACCACCACGGCCGGCGTCACCATACAGTCGCCGCAGCTGGACATCAACACTGTCGCCGCTGGCGGCGGGTCGCGGCTGTTTTTCAAAAACGGCCTGTTCGTGGTCGGCCCGGAGTCGGCCGGCGCGCACCCGGGCCCGGCGTGCTACCGAAAGGGTGGGCCGGCCACGGTGACGGACGCCAACCTGTACCTTGGACGACTGCTGCCTGACTTCTTCCCCAAGATCTTTGGCAAGAACGAGGACGAGGGCCTCGACCCAGCGGCCAGTGAGGCGGTGCTCCGCGCGTTGACAGAGCAGATCAACCGCGAGACCGGCAAGATCATGAGTGTCGACGAGGTGGCGTTTGGGTTCCTGACGGTGGCCAACGAGAGCATGACGCGGCCGATCCGCTCAATCACCGAGGCTAAGGGCCACGACCCGTCCAAGCACCGGCTGGCCACCTTTGGCGGCGCCGGCGGGCAGCATGCCGTGGCCATTGCGCAGTCGCTGGGCATCCGGCAGATCCTGGTGCACCGCTACTCGTCGGTGCTATCGGCGTACGGTATGGCACTGGCGGACGTCGTCGACGAGCAGCAGGAGCCGGAGTCCATGGTGTGGGCGGCAGCGGTCAAGAACAGCGACAACGAAAACGTCAAGGCTGACGCGGCCGTCGTGGCCGCGCTTCAAGACAAGATGGCACGGCTGCGAGCCCGTTCGCGGGCGGCGCTGCGCGACCAGGGCTTCGAGGACGATGAGATGGTGTTTGAGGAGTATCTCAACATGCGCTATCGCGGCACGGAGTCGGCGCTGATGGTGGTGCGGCCGACGGCGCTGGAGGCACGCGAGCACTTTGGCGGCGACGCATGGGCTTTCGGCGCGGCGTTTGTGCGGCACCACCGGTATGAGTTTGGCTTCACGCTGGACGACCGTGACATTATCGTGGACGACGTGCGTGTGCGCGGTATAGGCCGCAGCTTCCGTTACGACGAGCCGACGGTAGACGCGCAGCTGGCGGCGATCACGGCCGTCGACGTACCAACCCATTCGGCCAAGGAGCACGCGCGCGCGTCCGTCTATTTCGACGGCGGCCGCCGCGACACGCCCATCTACAAGCTGGAGGCGCTGGCCGTCGGTGACCGCGTTCAGGGTCCGGCTGTGCTGGCGGACGGTACGCAAACGATTGTGGTGGCGCCGGGCACGGCGGCGACGAAGCTGGCGACGCACGTCGTGATCGACGTTGGCAAAATCGAGAGGGGCGATAAAGACGACAAGGAGGCAGACGACACAGACACCGTGGACCCGATCCTGCTGAGCGTGTTTGGGCACCGCTTTATGGCGATTGCAGAGCAGATGGGCCGGGCGCTGCAGAAGACGAGCGTCAGCACCAACGTCAAGGAGCGGCTCGACTTTTCGTGCGCCATCTTCGACGCGGACGGGGCGCTGGTGGCCAATGCGCCGCACCTGCCAGTGCACCTGGGTAGCCTGTCGACGTGTGTGGCGCGGCAGGCGGAAATCTGGCGCGGGCGGCTACAGCAGGGTGACGTGGTGATGTCGAACCACCCGTCATACGGCGGGACGCACTTGCCGGATGTGACGCTGATCATGCCGGCGTTTGACCGCAAGGGCGAGCGCATCCTGTTCTACGCCGCATCACGTGCGCACCACGCGGACATTGGCGGCATCACCGCGGGCAGCATGCCACCGCACTCGCGCGAGCTGTTTCAGGAGGGCGCGACGGTGGCGACGGCCAAGATCGTGGCGGGCGGCCGCTTCGACGAGCAGCGCGTGGTAGAGCTCTTCTACACGCGGCCGGCGCAGTACCCGGGCTGCAGCGGCACGCGCTGCCTGGCGGACAACATCAACGACCTCAAGGCGCAGGTATCGGCGAACCAAAAAGGCATTGCGCTGATCGAGGGCCTGTTTGTCGAGTACGGCGAGGCGACAGTGGACCGGTACATGCGAGCGATCCAGGACAACGCGGCGCTGTGCGTACGCAACCTATTGCGGCAGGTCAGCGGGCGCTTTGGAGGACGCGACCTGGCGGCGGTGGACTACATGGACGACGGTAGCCCGATTTCGCTGCGGGTGTCGATCGACGCTGAGCGCGGTGAGGCGGTGTTTGACTTTGCGGGCACGGGCCCAGAGGTGTACGGCAACATCAACGCGCCGGAGGCGGTGACGTTCAGCGCCATCATCTATTGCCTACGCTGCCTTGTGGCCGAGGACATCCCGCTCAACCAGGGCTGCCTGCGGCCGGTGACGGTGCGCATCCCACGGCAGTCGCTGCTGTCGCCGTCGGACGGGGCGGCGGTGGTGGGCGGCAATGTTCTGACGAGCCAGCGCGTGACGGACGTGATCTTCAAGGCGTTTGAGGCATGTGCGGCCAGCCAGGGTGACTGCAACAACCTGACGTTTGGCTTTGGCGGCAACGAGGCCGGCCGCGACGCCGTGCGCGGCTTTGGCTACTACGAGACCATTGCAGGCGGCAGCGGCGCCGGGCCGCACTGGGACGGCACCAGCGGCGTGCACACGCACATGACCAACACGCGCATCACCGACGCCGAGGTCTTCGAGCGGCGCTACCCCGTGCTGCTGCGCGAGTTCTCGTTGCGCGCGGGCTCGGGAGGCGCCGGCCAGCACCACGGCGGCGATGGCGTCGTGCGTGACATTGAGTTCCGCATTCCCCTGCAGGTATCCATCCTGAGCGAGCGCCGCGTCTACCGGCCCTACGGCATGGCCGGTGGTGAGCCGGGGCAGTGCGGGCTCAACCTGTGGGTGCGGCGCGTCGAGAAGGCTAGCTGGGACGTGGCGCTGAAGCGGCTGTCGGACGAGGACCACAAGAGCGACACCAAAACCGAACAGGACGTTGTCTTGGAGGAGCGTGCCATCAATCTCGGTGCCAAGAACAGCGCTCCCATGAGCGCCGGCGACCGCATCATCATCCACACGCCCGGCGGTGGCGGCTGGGGTCCACCCGGCAAGGCCAAGGCTGTGGCGGCGCCGCTTGACCCTCAGCTGGCATGGCGCAAGGGAACGCACGGAGCCCGCGAGGACACGGCATTGCAGGTGTGAGGTTTTTGTGCTTATTTGTAACGACTTTTACGTTCCTGTGTCCATTGTCCTTCCTACCGGGACTGTTTGCTTTTGCGACCTCGGATTGAAAGAGAAATAGAAGAAATACGTTCTACTCCGTCTATGCATGCGTTGATAGTAGCCAAAGAAGCAGACATGATAAAAAGATCCCGCCCACTCTTGGTTTGTTTTCTTTCGTGGCAGCCACGAAGTTAACCACTAGCACTACCTCAGCATTGATGTCTATGCCTTAGGGAATGGTAACAGCGGCGAACCTCCTGTCATCCATGTAGCGCTGCTCCGGACGCGAGAATTGGGCATCGGACACCCCCGCGTAGAATGGTTGGGAGACGCCGCCGAAATCTCATGAAACCGGCGGGATGGCATAGCAGCGGTATGCGCTGGATATGGTAGACAATTGTCGAGATGGGAAACGGACAGATCCATCTTCACACAATACTCGTCATACTGCTGCGAGATGGCCTGGTACTTTGTCTGCGTCCAAGAGTTGAGACCACGACCCAACGGGTTGGAAATTAGGAACCGCGGCGGCGATCACCGGACTTACTTGTTGCTTGTCCCAAAAGAAACGCGCAATTTCCAACTCAAAGCTGCTGACCACGTCCTTGCATCGAGACACGATGGCCAGGCCACCAAAGGTCAGAAGCAAGAGAGCGAACACGCCGGAGACGAAGCCCACTGGGTGCGAAGTAGAGGTAGGCCCTGCCTACCAATCCCCTCTGGTCCTGTCCCGACCCCGCAACGACAATAATGGCTTAAAGGCCTTGACATGCGTCGATGAACGGCGCACCGGGAGTGCCTGGCTGGCCAGAGGCCACCAGTGCGACGAACCTCCCGATGCCGCGAAGAATGAAGGTGGCAATTCTCGTCAAGGTCCAGGCCAAGCTGCGCAAGACAATGACCGAGACGCATGAGAATATACCAGCGTGTGAACACAGCATGAGACCAGCACATGCCACGGATGAAGACCAGAGCCAGGGCAAGAAGAGAAAGGTAGCTAGGTGGGGAATATATAGCAAGCTGTGGCAGCAACCAGCAGTGCCGTCGTAGCGACGTCTGAGCTCGTAATCACACGGCCGTACACAAGCAAGGTTGGGACTTCAACGATCGGGAACATCTTGTCGGTGATGGCTGTGGACTGTCTATAATGTTTTGTTAGAAGACATGTGAATAGAAAGACAGAGTAAAAGCATCCAGGAGCTGCAGAGAACCGCCGAGAACCAGACGTACCAAGACGAGTGAGGCGTTTGCTAACACAATATGAAGGATGGCTGCGGAAAGAGCGTACAGATCATAGTCCTTGCTAGATTGACGTCACGTAGGTAGACGGAGATGGGACGACGGGTCGTAACGTCAAGAAGACGGCGCGAAGAGAGCTTGGGATGGTCGAAACTAGTTCGTAAACCGATACCAGAAGTGCCACTATGCGCGGGTTCACAATAGAAACGTATAGTCTGGGTATCAGAAAAGAGAAGATGATGAAGAGGAAGAAGGGAGAAGGGGGTATATACATACTAGGTACTTCGAGAGGGAAAGCAAATCTGCTACTAGGCAGTGATGTGGTCCCCTTCCTCAAGTTAGGCGACAAAGTGGGTGAACGTGGCTACCTATTGACAGACTGGTGCAGGCCGCTCCTTCCCTGCGAGTGCTGCTCCTTCCTTGAGCTGGGCAATGGAGTTGAGTGAACGAAGGCATGGGCCAGCGAGCACGGATCGCTCCTTTTTCTAGTCGAGGGAGAGAGGGAAAGTGAATACCTCGTTGGGCGGGAGAATAAGGTGGCCGCTGGGTCGCTGCCTCGTTATTGAGGCGAGCACATCGAGTTTTTGCCAGTGAGTAAGTGCTCCCTTCCTCGAGGAGATAGCACACGGCCTGCTAGAAGAAAAGCTAGTCTATAGAACGAAGTCGAGGCGCTTGCTATCCAAACGGAATCTCATCAAGGCTTGCGCCTTGTTGCCTGAACTTGTTGACGCGTCAAATGACAAGCAAGTCGACATAGCTGTGGTTTCTGGTGTAAAAAATGTTCAACGTTAACGTAGAGACGCAAAGCGACGACAACATCATGCTGTATGGTGACCAAGAAAAGGAGATAAGAAATCCGTAGCAGGCTGTAAGGCAGAGAGTGAGGTGGAAGTGGGAAGAAGCAAGGAGGAAAGAGTAGAGAGTCAAGCCGTCCGTTCTTCGTACTGGTGAGGTAGTCAGAACGCCGTTTAAAGCAATGAACATTCAGAAAAAATAAGAAGAGAGCGTGTTGATACCCGCACATAAAGCTGAAATATATACCTCAGTTGCAGACACTAAAGTGAGCTGAAGTGAAGCCAGCAAGTGCATGGTAAGTAACTCGAAAGTGTTGGACAGCAACAAGGCCCGTGAATAGTGAATGCAGCAAGTTGTGTCTTGCTTAGTGAACGGTCGGGAAGATGAAAGACCTTATGTCGACGGCATCCTGACATTAATAGAAGCCGCAAAGGGCTTATTTATAACTGAAGATGGTCTGCCGGCTGGCCTACGGCACAAACGAGCAAGTATGTGGCCCGTCCCTGCGCAACCGCAAAATGAAAACGCCTGTGTGCAGAAAAAAAAAGCAGAGAATGTAAGCCCATAAACGCGTGCATCATGAACACAACCCCGATCCGAAGTATCGCCTCTTTTACATTTGCCTTCCCGCTTCACTTCCGGCCCCGTGCGAGCAGCTTGCCTTTCAGCTCCTCCAACATGTCCACCCAAAAGTCGGTCGACCGGCCTTTTTTCCCCGAAACAGTCCGATAGCTGCCAGCCACCCGGCTGCCGATCCGCGACGCCAAATAGTCTCCTATCTTGGCGGCGTTGAACGGCTCGCCATAAACCACTCGCGCCTCGGATGAAACGGCAATTCGAAGGCCGCGGGCACAAGCAGATGAGAGGCTGTCACCCTGTCCGGCCGGCAGACTGCGCAGATGCAGCGTCACCTCGACCTTGGTGCGCAGAGGTACCAGCAGAATGCTGGCGGCGACGGCAAGCGAGGTGTCAGATGTCTTGCTGGTCGTCGTGGGATAGGTTAGGTGCAGATAGCGGATTTGATTCGTCGCCTGCTTCGCTACCTCCCACGACGCACGGACCACCTTGAGCAACTTGCCTGGGTGCATCTCCGCCTGCCGCAGGCCACGGACATGGTCACGGATGCACTGCATGAAGAATTCGGTTTCGGGCGTGCAGGGCAGCGGGTCGCGTAAACGCGTGTGCCCAATGTACCACAGGTCGATCTGCTCGTTGCGCCGCCCGGGCCGGAAGGCGGCCATGTCAAAGACTAGCTCAATCTCGCGGCGGTAAGCCAGTGAGAGCGTCGTGCCCTGCGCACCTGTGACAGCCCAGCCACTCTTCTTTTCCAGTGCGTCCACTTGCGCTGGTTGTGGAAGTTAGCAAAGGAGCAGTTGGGCCAGGGGAAAGAAACATGCGACTTACTCTTCAGAGACGAAATTTCTCGATGGCTCCAGCTGCGCCGCTCTTCCTGAATTTGCTTTGCCTCCTCGAGCTCCTTCAGATACTGCTGGCGCTCTGACTTCATGGCTGCCACGCGGGATTTGCTCTCTTTCGTCTCAGCCTCGAGCCGTGCCGTCTCGATCTTGTGCTCTTCGATGCTCTGTGCCAGCTGACCCTTCTTGGCGCACGCTGCAATCAGCGCCTCCTGGTCGTCGCCGCCCAGCTGCGCGGCAAACCGCTCCAACTGCACACGCTCACGTTCGAGCGACTCGTACTCAGCTAGCAATGCCGGGTAGACGGTGTCAACTTGCTCGCGGCGCAGGTACAGTACCTCTTGGTCCTTCTCCAAGTCCCGTAAAGTCTTCAGCATGCCTTCGTGCAGGCCCTGGTGCAGCTTGGCGCGCCACTCGTACCACTGCTTCTTGCTCTGCAGTCGCGCAAATATCTTGATGTTCTTGAATTGGTTGTCCATCTGCGCGCGCATTTCCGGTGTCGCTGCCGTGTACTCGCGAAAGATGGGCGGGTTTTCTTCGTACGTCTCGACCTCGATTTCGCGCATGATTGACCGGCCCTCCTCGATGTAGTTCTTCAGCTCACGGCACGCATGCTGGTACATTTCTAACAGCGGCACCTTGCACACCGTCGTCACTAGCGACTCGACATCGGGATCTTTGGGTTTGCCCTCCTCGTCGGTCGACAGCCTGCTGCTGCTGTTGCTGCCGTACTTGTCCTTGAATGCATTAGGACCCTCAGTGGCCCGGCGCTTCGTCGTGTCTAGCTCCATGAAGTGGATATTGGCCAGGCTGAGAAAGTCTTGCAAGTGAACGCGTTTGGCAGCACCGTCGTCTTCCGGCTCCCCGCCAGAATAGCCCACGATAGCATGGCTATTAACTTCCCGTGTTGGCGGTGGTGGTGTTATCGACGGACTGCGCCGGGAGCGTGAGGATCGGCCAATGGTCTCCATCATGGACGGCGGCTGCTGCAGTCTGACGTTCTTCACCGGGCTTGGCTCGGGACCTTTGAGCCTCTTCACGAAGTTCTGGGTCGCAAGTGTATCGTCTTCGTCGATATCGTCCTCGTCCAGTTCCAGAGGCCGCTTGCCCAGTAGGCCTTTCGCACTACCGACGTGCAGGCTCTTGCGGCCCTTGAGGGGGTTCTTCTTGGGCGATAGGTTCTGGATAAGATCTTTGAGATTCTGCGTCGCCTCGCGGTCATCGTGGGAACCGGAGCCTTCATCCTCGAGAGGCATGCTTTGGCGAGGTGGCTCTTGGAACGCGACTGCACAAGCGCGACCATTGCTGCCAGTGGTACCGGTATCCTTCTGGGCTGATCCCACAACAAACTCCGCCGCTGTGTCAAGGAGAGAAGACCGTCGACTAAAGATTTCCGTGATCTTGGGCGAAGCGGGCCCAGCGCCGGCAAAGGCCGACTGTGGTGCACGTGCATGCGGCCGGGCTCGTGGCGTAAGGATGACGGGCGGCGTAGAGATTCCGGCCGTAGGGATTTGAGCAAACAGGGATCTGGAGAGTGGTCCGCCATTGGTTGACCTGGGTGGTGTCTTTGGCGGCTTTGGAACAGCAGCTTTGCCAGCAGAGACTGGCCTCTTCGGGGACTTGGACCTGCTGCCAATGAATCGCACAGGGGACGTCTGTTTGGGCGTTGAAGGTTCCGCTACTTTATTTGGCTTGATGGTGGGCTCGGGCCGTTGTTGTTTCTGTGGAGGAGATGCGGAGTCTGGCCTGGGTCTCCCCTGGTCAGTGCTGCCGTCACTGTCGCCACGATCCAATTCTTCTTCACGGGCAGGAGTACGAAGCAAGCCATTGCCGGTAAACGCAGACAAGCCTGGGCTTGCTGCCTCTTTCCTTTTTTTCCGGGGTGAAAGCTGTGCGCTTCTCGCTCTTGTTGGTGTTTTCGCCTTCTCTACGTCCCTGTTGGCCAGAGCGGGCAGTTGTGGAGCTTCCGCCGGTGGCTTGAGAATGCCCCCGAGTGCCGTTGTCATCTCCATCCCCATTGTGACATTCGCTTCGTCGTCCGTCTCTTCTCCGGCGGTGCCGGCGTTATCTCCAACTTCGCGGAGAATTCCGCCAACGCTGACGGTCATATCCATCGGTTCCTCGTCAATATCGTCGTCTCCATCATCACCGGTTGCTGCGGGTCGGAGGGACTGGCGTCGACTCAGCCGGCGTGATTTGCTGGCACCAAAGGAGGATCGCCCGAGAACGCCTCCAACGACAGTCGTCAACTCCATCGACATGTCCTCCAAAGCGTCGTCATCGTTATTGCCGTCATTGCCGTCATCGTTTTGCTCAACTCGACGAATGGTGCCCAGAGCAGTTGTAAGCTCCATGGCAACATCTCCAGCAACAGTGTTATCCACCGAGGTGATCATCGGGCTGCTGAGGACAGACTCCTGGTCCGCAAACGTCGACGGCTCTTGTGTTTGCTGCAGCTGCTTTGAGATAATGCCGCCATAAGCATAGGTGACGTCCATGTCCATGTCCATGTCCATAGACATGGTAGCATCTTCGCCATCTGCAGAGAAAGAGGCACTGTTCATTATGTTTGCCTTCTTACCCCAGCCGGCAAAGGCAGGAATAAGCTCCTCGTCCTCGTCAAGTGACCGTTGCCGGCGAGTTTGGTCGGCATGCGCACCCGCGCGACGTGTTGCCAGTCGCAAAGCCTCATCGACGTCGGTCGTCGACTCGATGGGTGAGGCAGATCGCATTGACATAGCCGAAGCGGACATGAGAGATGCGGAGGTCATTTCGTCGGCGTCCACGGTGACCATGGTGGCGCCGTCACCCTCGTCTGAGTCGCCTTGGTCCGAATCGCTTGCCCCCGCGTCCGATTCAACGTCCTCCAGGTCGTTTTCTCCATCGTCCTCTTCGACGCTGTCGCCACCATCAGAGTCGTACACGGTGGACGCCATGGTCACGTCGTTGTCGTCACCATCGGCCGTCGCCGGATTCCGAAATCCCAGCGCGGGCGCGCCAGTAGAGCTCCGCCTTCTCTTCTTCTGGTGCATGTCTCTCTGGTTTTCCGGGGACTGCCGCATCAAGGCGGCGTCGTCCTCGATCTGTTCGGGTGGTGTGGAAGGCGGGTCAGGCGCGTCGGCGTACCGGCTGTAGCCCGAGTCGGTGGCAGTGGCCGGCAAAGGCGTTGCTGCGACAGACGATGCGCGTCGAGGTGCAGTGGAGTCAGTGGACGTAGTCGAATCTTGCATGTATTCGATCTCATGGAATGTGTGCAGGGTCGCCTCTGCCGCAAACGAGACGCGGCGGTTGGCCAACGACTTGCGACGTGCTTCACGGTGGTCGTTGACCTGCTTCTCCAGCGCAGCCCTTTCACGCTCTTCCCGTTCACGCTCACGGGCAGCCGCCTGCTGTTGCTCTTCTGTGCGAAGCGCCACCTTTGTCGTGCTATTGTCGTCGCCGCTGCTGCCCGACCCCCGCTTAGGTGAGGCCCTGCTCTTTGTCTTGGGCTTCAGAGGTGGTATATCCGGGAGGATAGGCATGGTTGGTTTGAGAATCGATCTCGGGGGAGGCCGTGATGGGGCAGCCAAGGACTATGTGCACCTGTGTCAGCAAGAGGACCTAAGCAAGACCACAAAGGCGCCGGAAGAGACTGACCACGCGACGATTTCCAGACGTCGACTTGAGAGCATCCAGGCCACCCGGCCCCATGCTCTTGCTGCGAAGCTTCTTCCGACTGGCGGCCGCTGCTGAGGCAAGGCTGCTGCCACCACCATCGTGGTCCACCGCCGCATTCTCCTGGTCGGCTGTTTTCGAAGGAGAAAAGCCATTTGTCGACTTGCGCGTTCGCCGTGTCACTGGCAAGGTCATTTCTTGCGAAGGTGCCATGGTGAAAGGCTGAGAGTGGGATATAGGAAGGGAGAAGATGAGAGATGGGTGCAGCTTCACTGGGACTGCGGTGATGGCAGACGCGATGGAGAAAGTGTGGCATTCTGCCAGCGCGTGTTTATGGCGTTCGCTTTTCTTATTGGTCCGGCGTTTCTTAGGTCCATGTTTATCGATAGTTGTCACAGCAACAATGGCTGAGCGCTTTAAATAGCTGACGTCCGCGGGCAGAACATATTTTATTTGAGAGACTGAAGCATTACATTGCACATTAGTGAAATGGAAGATCATGAAACCGAGACTATGGCCAGAAGTTACGTGTAGAACTTACGAAGAACTACTTTCAACTGCTCTTTCCTTATCGCCTCGAAGACAAGGCGAGCATATCAGCAAAGTCCGGGAGGCTCGGAGGAGAAAAATTACCGAATTCGTAGGAGTTTATGTCCGAAAGACCCACTACTTACTTAAATAGGAAAGTACGAGGGGCGACCTCGTCCGCGATTTCGAAAAACGCCTCTTGCCCTCTCAGACTTTTATACAAGTATTACCGTACCCCATACCGGCACCTTGGACAAGCCACGCTTCCCCCGGAACATCGGCCAGATAGTTTGACGCAACTCCCATGCCAGACCTTTCAGGCTTCACGTCCGTGTTCCGCATCCGACGCAGCAGCATCAGCCCCAATCCTAGCCGTCCGGAACACGACAATGGCCGAGATCCGAGCGGTGGTGGCACAGCTACTGGTCCGCCTATCCGTCGCTCGCAGCTGCACAAGCGCGCTCGACCAGTCGTATCGTGCCTTCTGTGTCGCGCGCGGAAGCACAAGTGCGACCGACAGCTGCCTTGCGGTAGCTGTATCCGGCGAGGCGACGCTGCACTGTGCCGGTATATCGGTGACAACGGCACTGGTTCGGCCGCGACAGCCGCACGTGCAGGAGCACAAAGGGTGGTAGATGCCAGTGCAAGAGCATTAGGGGGGAACGCTGGCAGGGGAGGAGAGAACTATGTACGGCGATCTTCAGTGGCGGTAGCGTCAGCGGTGCCTCTTCCTGGTGCGACGTCGGCGACTTCAGTCCTGGCGCCCCAGCAAGAGGCCCAGCTTCGGCTACAACGGCTGGAGGAGATGGTCAACAGCCTCGTCGTCCAATCGGCAGTAACAAACGTCAGCCCAACCAAAGATGCAACCGGAGAAGCAATCGCGCAGCCGACCTCGATTGTCTCACGGCTAACAGACGTCTCCGCGCGCGATACTGGCCATGAACCTCAGCCCTACTACAGGCGCGAGTTTCGCATGGGTCCGGGACCGCAGTCCTCGGAAGATGACATACGGACCCCGTTAACAAGACCCGTCGGGCCTGTGGCCGAAATTCTTGGGCAGGCACCGTTCTCGGGGGTCACAAATTGGGCCGCGGTGCTGGACAGTATCAAAAACATACAAAGTTTTCTCGGCGACACAGAGGCCTATGAAGAGGCCGGACAGGCAAATGGAGGAGAGGGCGGTGAAGTCAACGGCGGCATAGGCGACAACTGCGATGGTATGAGGCCAGACTTCAGGTCTGACTCTCCAAGGCACACCTCTTGCCCCATATCCTTCTCCTACACTGAAAAGAAGGAGTCCGTCTCTGCGTCTCGGACAACGTCTGCTCCGGTAACAGAGACAAGCTACACAACACCAGAATCCGCGTCCACAACGCCTACATCGCCGCCAAAGTCTTTGTTCCATGTCAGCGAACCCGAGGGCATTTTCTCCGTCGTTTCCGCGGTACCTGAGCGGGCCACAAGCTGCCTGTCAGCGATATCCATGTTCGGACCGCACAAAAGGATACCCAAGCATTTGTCCGATGCCGTTGCAATGCTGCCACCACGCCCTGAGAGCGACCGGCTCATGTCTAGCTTCTATCAGTCTAGCCACTTGACAACGCCGTTTGTGCACTCCGCTCACTTCCAGCGTTCCTATATACGCTTTTGGGAGTCCGGAAACCCTGCTGCTGCCCACAAGAGATCTCCATTACTGTGGCTAAGCATGTTGGCTTCTATGCTGTCCGTTGGGGCTTTGGTCGCGGGTGGCCGGCGTCTGGCCATACTTGAGGACCAGAGGCAGGAGCAGGGCCGACGGCAGAAACAGCAGACGGAACAGCGACTCTCAGGCAATGAACCGGAAACCAGCAGTCAAAGAAGCACTGTAGTGGATGAGGCCGACTTCCAAAAAGACTATTTCGCTCTGGCAGACCGCCTGCATCATCTGTCGACGCAGTGCCTGCTTGCGGGCGACTATATGTCCGCAAAGCCGCTGTCAATCGAGGCCCTCCTGATAAATTTTTATGCGCGCTTGCTACGGAAGCGCGACAATTCCGACTCGGTATTGTGGGCGACCTGTGGCGTCGCGGTGCGGTTGGCCCAGCGTATGGGCTACCACCAGGTGGATGCACCGGGGGGCAACAGATGTGGGATTGGTGGCCGGACGCTCTCGCCATTCGAGACGGAGATGCGTCGTCGCGCCTGGTATTTTGTCGAGTCCTTTGACGCCTTCTACAGCCTGCAGTACGGCCTGCCATCGGTCATTCACGAAGACGAAACGGCAACGGACCCTCCTAACAACCTGAACGACGACGACTTGGACGAAGATATGACCGAACTGCCGCCGAGCCGTCCACCGACTGACTACACGCCAGCGCTATACTTTTCAACCAAGCTGAAGCTTGTCAGGCTGCTGCGCAAGGCGCTGCGCTTCACCATCTGGCGGGATGGCCGCCTCAAGAGCAAAACCATTTCACCGACCGATAAGACAATGTTTTTGAGCCTGGCAAGTCAAGTGCAGGTTGACTATCTGAGCATTCCACACTCGCTGCGCATGCCTCAGCACATCCGCGACTGCCCCTTTGGTGATGCGAGTTACGACATTATGCACAGGCTAGTAACCGAATTGCTTTTCCGCAAGACCGTCTGCTTGCTGTTTCGCGAGTCACTTACGCGCGACACAAGCACCGACGAGAGCGGGTACACGGCGGAGGAGACTGAGACGCAACGCAGGGCATGCCTTGCTTCGGCCCTGCGTATTCTGGACCTGCACATGGAGTATGAATACGAGCTGCGGCCACCACAGAAAGGTGATAACGCGGGGTTTGGGGATGCAGTACACGGCGGCGGCCGCCTTGCCGCCGACCGGTATGTCCTCAGCCCCCTGGCTTTGCCCGACTTTTTGCTGGCAGCGACGATTTTGTGTCTGGACCTGATTGAGGGGCGCCGGCGTGAGGGAGATCAGGGCGAGCGCTCACGAAACACTCGGCCCTTTCTGGAGAGGGGTGACAGCAGCGAACATTGGCTAGAGGAGCGTGCGGCCGACCGGGCATCGAAAATGTCTGCCCTACGAACTGCCTATTCCCTCTGGCAGGAACATCGGTCGACATCCCGAGAAGCCGCTCATGCGGCGCGCATACTTGGCGCCATCATCAGTAAGCTTTCATTTGAGGGCGGGGAGGTGGGACAGGAGCAACAGGAAAAACGCGGGAACTGGGCTGTCGGGACGGGTCCAGGACGAGGACCAAGGGACAGTAGCGGTCAAGGCAGTCGTGGCGGCACTGCTACGGATGATACTATCGACTCGCTTTTGGATACGACGACGAGCTGGGCTCAAGCCAGTTCTAGTGGCGGAAAAAGACAAGCCATGGCGCTGGCAGTCTGCCCACTGGTTCTTTCTGGGACCCCAGCCGGACAGAGTACCATTGCCGAAGCCTCGACGACACCGATCGCGCAGCCGATACCAGTGCCGCCGCCGCCGCCGCCGCCGCCCCCGTCACAGACCAACGATACGCACGAATGGTACGACGCGGGCCCATTCGGTGCAGTGCTTGACGACCCAATGCACTTGGACTGGAACATGGTCGACTCGCTATTCCAGCGCCGCGATATGAACCTGGACGATGGCACCAACCTGTGGTCTGCTGACCTTATGGCTCCAGAGGGGTAGGCGTGGACGTGTCTGACAGCAGTCTCGAGTCATTTTGGGTCATAGATTAGCTTTATTTGGGCTTGTTAGTGTGTATCATAGGAAGTAACATCTTGGCTAAAAATCTTCCGTCTCTTCGTCCTTCTGCCACGCCTTAGCACCGCAGCTCGATGCCGCCCCTGCTGACGGTCAGGTACTTGACGCCCTTGAACGGCTTTACACCCTCGCCTAGGCCGCGACTGCGCTTGGGGTCCAACGCAATGCTCTCAATGCGCAGGCCGCTGGCTAGCCAGCCCTTGACGGAGAAGCTGACGGACGCCGCGCTCGGCATCAAAATCTTGTTCCGCGCAATGCGGCGCTGCGCAGCCGTGTCCGCGCTCGTCGCGTCGCCCGCCTTTTTTATCCGCGACGAAGACGACGACGACGTTTGCTCCTTTGCCTCCTTTGCCTGCTTCACCTTTTTCCGTCCCCTCCTCCCCGTTTTTGCTTTCGTTGGTGTTGCCTGCACCTGCTGGTATGGCTCGTCGTCATACGCGTATGCATGATAGCCAAACCCATAGTTATCGTCCTGGACCGGTATGCCTTGGCCGTCCTCGTCGTCATTGTCGTCCTCCTTTCCGTCGTCATCGAAGCCGTCAAGGTCATCTGCCGGACTGCCTTCGGCCTGCCCCACCACGGTGCACCGCAGCCCAAAGGACGCCATGCCGTTGGCCACGTCCTTGGCCGGGATATGCCACTCGAGCACGTGCTCACTCGGGTTGTACAGCGCATCGCCCCGTGTCGGTCGGATGTCTGGCACGTTGCGTACGTTGGCCGGCAGCGGCACCGTGATGCGCACATCATCGAGCAGCGGAGCACCCGGCGAACCGGGGTGCGGGCCGCCAAGGCTGCGGCCGCCGGCGTTAGCGGCGTTTGGTGCAATACCGCCACTATTGCCGTTTGGTCGGCCAAAGGCAAACGTCCGGTTGACGCTGACGCGCACCTCAAACTCGGCACCTACGGGGCCGAGCCCCGTCTGCATATCAACGCTAACTGGCATGCGCAGGCTGGACGTGGCGCTGTGGGAAGAAATAGAGAAAGCGCCGCCGCCGGAGCCAAAAAGGGGCATCAAATCGACTTCGTAGGCGGCCAGCAGGAACCGGCCGTCGGGCGGCACGAAGCTGAGCACACCGGGTTGCTCCTTCCAGCGGGCTAGCCGCACGCAGGGGTGGAAGACGGGCAGCTCGATGAGGCTACCGAGGTTGTGCTTGCCAGAAGGCCCCGTCAGCGTGACGACAATGTCAGGAACGCCAGAGACCTTGGAGGTGAAGGCGATAGAGCCCTGGGCGAAGGCAGCGAGCGGGCGACCGGAGGGTGCTAGCGTGACTGACAGCGACTCAATGATGTCGGCGTACAGCTCGTTTGACGTGTGTCGCACGTTGGCACGGCGCCAGGGCAACGCGGGGCCGACATTTCGGGCGGCGGCAGAGGAGGACGAAAAGGAGGAGGGTGACGACGATGACAGCGGCCCGAGAGACCCGAGAGGGCCTAGAGGACCACTGCTGCTCGAAGTCGAGCCCTGGGCCGTGGCCGACGACAGCGCCGCGGCTGCCTTGGCCGGCAGTGTGATGCTGCCCAGCAGCTTGCCGACGAGGCTCTCGACCTCGACGAGATCGCGCAAGGCATTGGGCTCGGTGGAGCCGACGGTGCCGGCATCGCACATCTCCGTCAGTAGCTGGGCGACGACGTCATAGCTGCCCTCGATCTTGCTAGCTAGAAGGGGGCTGCCGAGGAACTCCTCGAGTGCGTCGGCGACGCGATGCAGAAACTCGAGCGCCAGCAGCGGCTCGAGCTCAGACGAGGAGGTCAGCAAGAACAACAAGCTAGCGTGCACGGCGCTGAAAACCAGTGTGGGGGGGTTGGTGGCCGGGATGTAGACAAGGCTTGCGGGCAGCCGGCGCATGGATGTGGGTGAGGCGGCGGCGGTGGCGGATCTCGATAACGCGGTGGCGGCGGGGGTAGGTGGAGTCTGATGCTGCTGCTGCTGCTGGTCGAGGTACAGCGGTAGCAGCTGGGCTCCCGACAACGGGCGGCCCGTGTAAGTATGTGACAGGATGGGCGTGCTGGAAGGGGGAAGAGAAGTTAGCAGGGGACATTGCGGGGGTCTTGTCTCAAGAGACACCACTTACTTGTGCTCATCGTAAATGTACAGCGCCTCAATGAGGCCGTCCATGATGGGTGGTGATGACCAGGACAAGAGCCAGGGCCATGACTTTCACAGGAAAGGGAAACTCGATGATGTCGCTGGTGGCCGGATATTTTTGCGGAACCGGCGATGGCCGATTGATTATGTAATTACGTGGAGATTTAGAATACGATAGTTTCGTTATTCGTACAGCTTAAACAGCAAGGCATCTGCATCGCACCACGACGCATCATGGGTAGCAGCGACAAAATCCCCCCACTGCCGGCACTTGACCGACCCGAGAAGTACCAAGATCTGCTAAAGGAGGACCGTGGTGACGACTGTCTAGCCTGTCGCGTTGTCGGTAGGTCTTTTGTCTCTTGTCCTCTTCCTGCCATGTTGCTCCCAACACGCCTCTCCTCTCGGACTGTTCTGACTGTCAGGCGGCGGTGCATTTCTCGGGCTAGCGGCGTACAGCTATCTGTCAGGCCAAACCCAGCTGGAGCAGCAGCGCCAGGCAATCCTCAAAAGCAAATCATTCTTCGGCATGCGGAGCCGCAAGCTCGGCATCACGGGCATCTCGCTGAGCCTGGCCTGGCTGGGCCTGTGGCGGCTGTTTAAATGAGCCGAAGATCTGTACCCCGGTCCTTCCACTTTCCTGTCTATCTTCTCTCTTCTTCTGGTAGCTTTGAAGACGAAGGGACGGTCGTCGACCGACCTCTCTCCAGCAGCTGCTGACCGCATTGGATGGCACAGTATCGTGTACTGAACACGCCGCGTGTTTCTGCGCCTTGTATACCAGCGATACGATACTGCTACGAAGTATGCTGTCACAGTGGGCAGCAATTGGGTAATGGTGATGCTCAAATGGTGATGCTCAAAAGTCACGTGAAAATACGATAGTTTTTTTGCTCTCTGCTGCTCCGGCCGTCGGGATGGCCTATATCCCGAGAGAAGATACCAGGATGCCATGTGTCTACCCGGTGTCTCTTTACGCTCACATCGACCTCTCTTCGGCGTGGCATTCTAAATCGTATGCTCACCAGTCACCACCTGCTCCGTAAAGGTTCCTTAGTGAGCCGGGAACAGTGCCCATGCACAGTATGTAATCAGCACTGTGCTTCACGTACAGTACGAAAAGTTTACCGGTTCTCTCAAAGACAAGACGAAGCTCAGATCCGGAGAAAACGTCACAAATATATTTGACTGCTTCTCTCGCTCTCTCTCTCTCTCTATTTTCTATCTTATGACGGCACACTCGACCTCAACTAGCTGCAACATCACTCCCACCCAATGCCCATCACCATCCTACCGCCGTTGCAGGCGGCATCGCGCCGGTTTCAAACGGCCGCGGCCGGTCACAGGCAGAGCTCTTCCTCAGACGACTCAGACAGCAGTGAATCCGATGCCGGCGCGCTGGCTGCCAGCTCGATAGTGCACCGGAGGAAGCGGCGGCGAAACGGCGGCGACGCCGGGCATGAGATTGTCACACCGGGGGAGGTTATCACGGACGATCCGCAGTGGATGCGGTAAGTTTTTTTTTCTTCCTTTTTTGCTACGGCCTTCCGTCTCGCCCTCTCTATACGCTGCTGACCGCCCCAGTGGCCACGGCACGTATGCATCGAGCACCGCCGCGGGCATTGTCTCGTCGTTGGCCGGCACCGTGATGCGGACCAACCGACTGTTGTCAGTGCGTCCACTGCGTGCGCGATACGCGCCCGAGGTGGGTGACCTCGTGGTCGGACGCATTGTTGAGGTGCAGGCGCGGCGCTGGCGCGTCGACGTGGGCGCGTCGCAGCTGGCGGCTCTGCCGCTGTCGGCCATCAACCTGCCGGGCGGCGTGTTGCGCAAGCGCACGGAAACCGACGAGCTGCAAATACGAAGCTTCTTTGCCGAGGGCGATCTTCTGGTCGCCGAGGTCCAGCAAATTTTTGGCGACGGCGTCGCCGTCCTGCACACGCGCTCGCTGCGCTACGGCAAGTTGCGCAACGGAGTCTTCTTCGCCGTGGCCGGGGGCGGTGCCGGTGCTGGCGCCGGCGTTGTGCGTGCGCGCCGGCAGGTCTGGACCGTCAGTGGCGATGACCACGACGACGATGACGGCGACAACGATGACGGCATGGCAGGAGGAGGGGGGGGAGGAGCGGCAGCGGACGAAAAGGCGCGGCAAGGAGGCTCCACAAATCACCACGCGGCCGCGTACGGCACCGGCGCCGGCAAGATCGACGTCATCCTGGGTGTCAACGGATACGTTTTCATTGGCGCTCATGTCTCGCCGCACCATCCGGCAGCGCCCGGTGCCGGTGCTGCTGCTGGAACAGCGACCACACCCGTCGGCATCAATAACATGGAGGAGGCCGTCAGCGCAGCCATCTACTCCAGCCAGAACGACCCCATCAGCCGCGACACCCTGCGCGAGATTGCCCGCCTGCGCAGTGTCGTCGGCCTGCTGTTCGAGCACCGTTTACCTATTGACGAGGTCAATGTGATGAAGGCGTATCGCGAGGCCCTGGAGGTGGCACGAAGCTCATCAGAGCGGGGTGAAGAGGACGTCTACCTCGGCGGAGAGCGTGGAGCAACGATCGCGGCGGAATTGGTCGGAAGATAGGGTGCAGCAGGCGATCTAGTTACAGCTCTGCCTGAGATACCCTGAGTCGCTTGACTCCGTGGGGGCACCGCTGGGTATAACATGCTTCAGCGCTGCGGACATCGTTCCATTTAATATTGTGCCAATTTGAGTTATGATTGCCCCCGATAAATGGAAAAGAAAAAAGCAAACCAAAAATACACCCAAAATATAAAAGTAGACTATCCTCCTCCGTCTCCCGACAAGGCGGTCGCCGAGGACCTCAGATGGCACCATTCGTCTTCACTATGCTACTCGGTTCTTGAGCGATTGGAAGAACGTCAATGTCCGGTCTCGGTCACGCAGCAAAAAACCAGCTATTAGCACAGCGAGGCCGCTGAGCCACGCAAGAGACGCACCTCGAGCCGATGCACTGCTGCCGCCGCCGAGGCCCATGAGCAAGCGGATCCAGTAGCCTAGGCCACCCGTAACGGTGCCGCTACGGTCGAAGTTGGGCTTGGGCGAGATCAGGCTGAGTAGGCGCAGGTCTGCCCAGTTGTAAGGCATGTAGCGCATGGCTAGCAAACCCTCCATCCAACGCGGCGTCGATGCCACGCTGCGCCGGTGCGTAAAGACCTCAAACGATGCGCGGCCCCGGTAGGCACCCATGCCCGACTGGCCAACGCCACCAAAGGCCACGGTGCTGACCATGCTGTGCATAAAGGAGTCGTTCGCCGTGGCGCCGCCAGACAGAACCTCGCGGAAAACTGGTCGTTAGTAGACAGTAAAAAGGGAAAAGGAAAACAAAGCTCACCTTTTTCGTTCTCCTTCTTGCTACCAAAGGTGTATAGCGCCAGTGGCGTCGCATCGACCTCGTTGGCAGTTAGGATTGCTTGATCCAACGAGTCGACCGGCAGAATGCTGAAGATGGGCCCAAAGGTCTCGTTCAGGATCAGCGGGTCGCGGATCGAGTCAACTAGCACGGCCGTCGGCTCCATAAACAGCGTCTTCTGGTCCATCTCGCCGCCCAGCACGATGCGGCCCTTGGTCTCGTCGAGCAGCTTCTTGAGCCGCAAAAAGTGGCGCTCGTTTACAATGTGCGGCAGCTCGCTGTCGCGTGCGCCGTGTGGGAACGTTTTGGCATGCGCGTCTTTGAGGCCCTGGATGAAGGTGTCGACCACGCGGCGTTCCACCAGAACGTAGTTGTGCGATATGCATACCTGGCCGGCGCCGATCGTCTTGGCCCACAGTAGGCGCCGCGCTGCCAGAGCGACGTCCGTGTTGGCCGTCACAAAGGCCGGGTTACGGCCGCCGAGCTCTAGCGTGATGGGCGTCAGCGTCTCGGCGGCCTTGGCGGCGATGACGTGTGCCACCTGGCGGCCGCCAGTGTAAAAGATCTTGGCCCAACCACGCTGCTCGCCGTCGACGACGCCGAGCTGCTTGGGATTGTCGCGGAAGTCAAGCAGCGCGGTGGTCTCTTTGATGGCGCCGTTGACCACGGCGTACGCGTCCGGGTCGAGGCGCGCCTGCAGCATCTCTGTGATCACGGCGGCCACGTTGGGCGACACCTCGGACGGCTTGACCACGGCCGTGCAGCCTGCGGCAATGGCACCGACCAGCGGGCACAACAGCAGGTTGACTGGGAAGTTGAACGCGCCGATGATCAGCACGGCGCCCAGTGGCTCCTTGCGCGTGTGGATGCCGGCCGCCGCAAAGGTCAGCGGCACATCTGGCGAGCCGAGCTTCTCGTCCGCGGCCAGCTTGTCCAGCAGCTGCAGCATGACCAGGCAGTCATTGGTGACAAAGTCAATCTCTGTGATCTTCGACTCGTACGGCGCCTTGTTGAGGTCGCGCAGCAGCGCCTCGTTCAGCTGCGGCGCGTAGTCGACTACGGCCCAGTAAAGCTTGCGCAGCTGCACCTTGCGGTAGGCCAGGTCCTTGGTGCGGTGGGTGCGGAACGTATCGGCGACATGCGCGCAGATGCCAGGGATGCTCTCCAGGTCGGTAGGCTGAAAAGCCGGGATGTCGACGGCGGCCGAGGCCATGGCAGCAAATTTGGTGGTGTCCGGAGCTGCAGAATGTGAAGGTGAGGAAGGTAAGTAACCGCTTTGATGCGCTGCGTCGATGGTGAAGCTTGTTCTTTAATGGCTGAGGATGTTTGATGCAAGTGCAAGAATCAAAGCAGCAGCGAAGGCAAAAATGAGAGGAGTAGATGTCATTGAAGGAGGCGACAGGTGAGAGAGTACGGAGTGCACAGCAGCACTTAAACGCGCCCCACAAAACAAAGTCCACGGATACCGAGGCCCAGAACCAACAAATGCGGAGAGCCATCACAAGCAAACCGTTCAAAGAGCACAACGCCGACGCAACCCAGTGTGAAAACGCCCATCAGCTTACATTGTGCAGGCTGTCAGCGCATTGCAGCAATTGGTAATATTCGTACATCAGACCAGGCTCTAATCCAGCCAATCCCACCTCAATCCTGGCCGTCAAGGTGAGACAAGCCATCAGCTATTCATGAACCATTGCTCCCGCGGTCTCGCGCCAACACACCGGCACGCGATTCTCCCCGTGTTCTCCTCCTTCACCGCCGTAAGCGGGCTTGTGGCTGGTTGCCGGGCCGCACACCAACCAGCTCCGCCACCTTGCTATTGACCTCGTCCGCCGCGGGCGCCGCGAGCGAGGCCTGGATGCATGCAACGCCGTCGACTAGCGTGCCCTCGGTCGCCTTCTTGTGGTCCAGCTGGAAGCGCTCGGCGCGGATAGCCTGCAGCTGCTGACGGCGCTCGTCCGACATGCGCCACTCTTTCGGAAACTTGGGCTTGTGCTTAAAGGTATGGTGCCGCGTATCGAGCGGCACGTCTTCGAACGTGTCTGAGGGATCCTACAAGTAGCGTTCTTGTTAGATGATCAGGTCTGCCATAAAGCGATAAATAAGAGACGCACCTTGGCTTCTGCAATCAGCTTCTCGACCAGGTCGCCAAGGTACCGCTTGTTCTGCGCCTGGTGCTCGTAGGCCTCGCAGCTCATGCGCACGATCTCCGTCTCGGGGTTGTATCGCGCACCCGCCAGCTTCTTCAGCTTGCTCTGCTGCACCTCTGTCAGGTCCAGATCCGCCGGGCAGAACTCGACCACGACCTTCTTCTCGGCCGGATGGAACTCGCCCATGTACGACGTGAAGCGGAAGCGAAGCGGCATGTCGGCGCTCGGCGGCTCGAACGGTTTTGCGAATTCTTATCACGGTCAGCCGGGGCATGAGGTGTGGGGGGAGGAGCATTACTTACTCGCTAGGAGAGGCATTTCCCAGGTCGCGATGCGTGCATAGTGCCGCCGCTCACGGATCTCTTCCAACTTGCCGTGGGCCATGCTGGTCATGTCGACACCCTCATCGTCCTCGTCTAAGCCCTCCGTGATAACCATGTCGGGATCAGGTTCCTCTGCACTCCAAGTCGCGTCCTGCTGGGAAAACTGCGGCTGAAACACCTGGTTTCCTAGTCGCAGTGCATCAGACCAACGCTTTGCCTCCGCAAACTCCATAGGCTTGTCCGCGTCGGGCAGCATGACGGGCTCCCTCGAGTTGTCCCGCATGGCAACCTTGATGGCAGTCGTGATTCGAAGAGTTTCCTTTCTCTGGGCCATTAGAAACTCATCCAGCTCTTCCTCGGTTTTGAACGGAGGCCCTTTCAAGCGCCGCCCGCCACGGCCACCGCCATCATCTTCCGTCGCATCGTTCTCATCATTGCGTGGTGCCGTCGTAGAGAAGCTTCGTGTCTGCGTGGAGACCCCGACGACTTCAATTGGTGTCCGTAACCTTGCCAAAGCCGCTCGTCTGGTGCGAGAGGCCGTCACGGTCGTCCGTGCTGAGTCTGTCGTCACGGCCGTCATCGAAACTGTCGCAGCTGAGGTGCAGCATCGGCGCATGCCGAGCTGTAGGGACCTGGCCGCGCTGGTCATGCTGTGATCTTCTCTGTTGTTTTGTTCTCGTCCGAATTGGCGGTGGAAAACGGCAGCAGACCTGTCCGCCCGAACGTCAATGACTGTCTCGGTTGACACAGGTTGAACTTCAAGAAGCATGCAAGTAAAAATGACTAAATTTTTCACTTCCCATAACGAGCGTCGAAATGTGTCACGTGATCGACTACATACAATCTTTTGGGGACGACAACATCTTTGTCCTCGGCGTCCTTCCCCTCTGCTTCGGCTCAAATGTACGCAGCGCCTCCAATTACCTTCCACCCGAATTCTTTCGTCTCCCACACCCGCCACGAACCCAACAAATGGAGGGCCGAAGGTGTTTTGTCACCGTCGGCGCCACGGCCAGCTTCCTGAAGCTCCTGGGAGAGGTCTTTGCTCCTCCATTTCTCGATATGCTGGCTGCAAACGGCTTCTCCGAGCTCGTTGTCCAGACAGGGCCCGACCATGCCTGGGCTTTGGAACAGATCGAGACCCTGGGACGGGCATCTGAGCCGCCATCGTCACCGCCGTCGAAATTAACAGCACCTCGGTGGCCCGTCATCGAAGCTGTGCCGTACACTACCGACATGGCCTCGCTGATGCTTCCGTGTCGTGGGGACATACATGGGCCCTCGAAGAAAGCCGGCGACGACAACAAGGGAAAGGAGAGTGCCGAAAAGAAGGCGACGGAGGCACGAAGACGCCCTGCTGGCGCCATGATATCACACGCCGGCTCCGGGTCCATCCTGGACGCTGTGCGACGCGATATCCCTCTTATCGTTGTCGCCAACCCGGACCTCCTGGGCAACCACCAGGAAGAGCTGGCGGATGCGGTCCATGAGGCCGGCTGGGCCATCAAAGGCAGTCTGGGGTGAGTCGTTTTTGTTCTCCGTCGCAAGTGGCGTTGTTCGGCTGACAAAACGAACAACATAGACACCTCGGCGATGCAATCGTGCAGCTGAAAACGAAAATGGACGAGGCGGACACCCTGCCGCCGTACCAGGAGCCACCGTTTCCGACGGCTGCAGATGAGCGCTGCGATCTCTTTGACTATACGGCCATATACGCAAGTCAGGGACCGGCCATGGCCACTGCCGAGCCGAATCTACTACGCCTAGACTGAGGCACGGCCGCTGTTTTCTTTTCACGCTTGTATTCTTTCTGCTGATTCCTGGAGTTGTGGTTTTCTCGTTTTTGGACTGTTTATTAGTATACCCTGTGTCCAGTCCCAAAGGAACGTTTCGTGTTTGTCTTTATTTGCTGTCTCTCCCATTTTTATCTTTCGTCTTCTCGTCTTTCAAACAGGCCCGTTCAAACACTCATCAATATACCGCCCTCCTCCCCTCACTGCAGTCCCGACACAGTCCAGAGCTTGACTGCCGCGTCGCCGCCTGCACTCGCTACGTTCTTACCGCCCTCGATCCAGGCCACGCCGCTCACGCCGTCCTTGTGTGCATTCAGGGCCTTGACGCGGCTGCCTGGCTTTGCTAAGCTCCAGACAAACACGTTGGTGTCGAGGCCGCCACTGACCGCGTGCGTGGCGGCGTCGTTCCACGCAATGGCCGTCACACGTGCCGTGTGTGCAGACCACCGGTCCGTGACCACGACCCACGTCGCCGCATCGTAGGCCACAATCTTGCCGCTGGCGTTGCCCGCTGCCAGGTACTTGCCGTTTCCAGAAAACGCCAACGCCGAAATGGCCGCCGTCGAGTTCTTGAGCGTCTGCTGCAGCGCTAGCGAGCTGCCGCCACTGCCAATCTTGTAAATGTACACGTACGGGTCGGGGCTGCCACCGACGGCCACCAGGGAGCCGTGCGCGGCAATGCATGTCGGCGCGTAGGCGGGCGTGGCTACTGTGGTGACGAGCTTTCCGCGCTGGTAGATGGCAATCTTTCCCGATGCGAGCGCCACAAAGACGCTCCCGTCTGCCGCCGCGGCGATGCCCTTGGGCTGGCCTTCCAGCTTGATGCCGCCGTCCAAGCCAGTGAACGTGCGCGCGCCCTCATCCACGATGCGCAGCGTGTCGTCCCAGCCGACGCTGTAGGTCTGTGCCAGTTCTGGGACCGCGGCAAATTGCGCGACCAGGTTGGTGTGCGCCTGGCCGTCGACTGTCTGGGCCTCGCCGCTGCCCAGATCCCAATGCAGTACACGCCCGTCGAAGCTGCCCGTCCATAGGCCCTTGGCCTTACCGTCCGACTCGCCGCCGACTGCCGTGATGGACTTGTTGTGTCCGTGGACAATGCGCACCGGCTTGTCTTGGCCGAGCTTGAGGTAGTTGAGGTCGCCGCTGAGGCTGATGCTGATAATCAGGTCGTCGCTCCGGCCGCTCGGCCACACCACGCCCACCTGCTGGTCGGGCACGCTCGCCACCGCCGACGCGCCGCCCAGCCGCCAGGCCTGCAACAACTTGCCCGACGACACGTCCCAGACGCGCACCGTCTGGTCAGCGCTCGCCGTCACGATGCGCTTCGAATCGGATGCCCAGTGCACGGCGAAGATGCTGCCCTTGTGTCCGTCGTCGCCGCCGCCGCCGACCGTCGTTGTGGGCTCACCCGTCTTTCCATCGTAAAGCTGGATGCGGCGGTCGGCGCCAACGGTGACGAGAGTGCTACCATCTGGAGAGAAGGCAGCGCCAAACACAAAGCCCTTGTGTAGATCGTCGGCCTTGGTGTTGAACTTGAACGGCGCGCCGTGCAGGAACACCATGGCACCGTCATCAGACACGGTCGCCGCCCGCAGCGGCCGCTGTTGTCGAATGGCCACAGCGTTGATGACCTTGCTGTGACCGCTAATCTCGCCGACGCTGTTGCCGCTGTCCGCTGTGATGCAGTGGCCGAAGCGCTCGCGGCCGTCGCCGACGGCAATGATGCGTTGGCTGTCGCCGTCCCAGGCAATGTCGTTGATGCGCCCGGATATGATTGGGTACTCCCCCTTCGTGTTGACAGCCTCGACGGCGTCCCACACGCGCACCTGACCGGACACGTCGCCGCTGGCAATGTAGAAGCCCGACGGCGAGAACCGCGCCACCGTGGTTGCCGCCGTGTGGCCTGTGTACTGCTTCGAGTCCGCTGGGTTGTCGATCGACCGCACAAAGATGGATTTGCCGGACTGGATGTTAATGATGTTAGACTCGTGTCAGCCGTGTCACCAAGGCTTCCTATCCACGCACTCACCGCGTAGGCTATGCGCTGCCCCTTTGGATCTGCTGAGATTGGCGTCGGCTGGCCGCGGAGTGTCGCCGGAGAAGCCGCCAGTATCCGCTCGACGGTGACAGACGCCATGATCGGTTGTGCTTCTTTGCTTTTTCTAGTTATCAGGTAAACCGTCTCCCGCAAATGTTCCGGCCCGTGTGCTGCGCGAGCTTCGGCAGTGAACAGGGCTTAAAGCTGGACGGTTTGTTCAGGAGGGGCAGCATGCTGTTGTGGGGCTCCAGCAAGGCAGCAGCAAAGCCTTATGATACGGAGTACGGAGTACGGAGTACACCATACAGAGCTCACTGGTACCATGTAAGCATACAGTGGGGTCCCAAAAATATGGAAATCTTTTACGCGAAAAATCGCGTCTACCCCTTTCCCATCACCACTCTTTCATCCTCAACATTCAATAAAACCACTCTTTCATCTTCAACATTCAATAAAACCACAGCATGGAGATAACATTGGACGAAATCGCTACCGTTCTGACGGCCGGAAAAAAAACTAGAGGCCAGTTATCACCACATGCGCGCATCGCTATTTGCGCCGCTGTGGCGGCTGGAAGTTCGCAAGTTTCCGTCGCGAAGGCTTTCGGCGTCACTAAGGGCGCCGTGAACAAAACACTTCGTCGCTTTCTCGACAACCACACCTTTGACGATTTGCCAGGTCGTGGCCGGCCCTCTGTTCTTACTTATAAGGACCAACGGTTCCTCCTTCAAAAAGCGAAAAGGAAGCCTAAACCTTCAAAAGGCGAAGAGGAACCTTCAAAAAGCGAAGAGGAACCTTCAAAAGGCGAAGAGGAACCTTCAAAAAGCGAAGAGAAACCTTCAAAAAGCGAAGATGAACCTTCAAAAAGCGAAGAGGAACCTTCAAAAAGCGAAGAGGAAGCCTAAAATCATGTACTACAACATCTCAAAGTACGTCACTTCTCGACCATCGCGCTCAACTGTGCGCCGCGTTTTCAAGCGCTTCTACGTGCGCAAATGGAAGCAATGGATAGAATTCCACTTCGCCCCAAGACTGCGAGAGCCAGGCTTCAGTTCGCACGTTTTTGGAACGGTAACGAAGGCGATTTGCTGCATGTACGTGGACTTCTACTCTCGTGGTTTTTCTAGCGCTGACTACCCAGACTCTCTTCTCCGACGAAAGTAGCTGCCAAAACGAAACAAATCGCGGCACGGTTATGATTCTTCGTACCCCGAGCCAGAAATAACCCTGACTTCGTCAACCAAAAAAACCACGGCAAACCTGCGATCTCGTTGATGTTCTGGGGTGGGATTTGGAAGGGAGGCCGCACAGAGTTGGTCTTGATGACGAGAGACCTCCAGCCACCCCAAAAAGGGGGCTACTCGGCCTGGAGTTACAGGAAGGCATTGCAAGAGGGCCTTCTACCATCTTACGATGGCAAGCGTTACTTTCAACAAGATAACGCAGCTGTACACACGGCCGTCGGGACGATGGATTGGCTTGCAGAGCCCTTCTTGGCCGCCTCACAGCCCGGATTTGAGCTCAAATGAAGCGTCTTTTACGCGCCAGATATCCTAATACCTGGCAATTAAAGAAAAACGCAGTGGATGTGGCCGAATTCGAGCGCGCGATTCGAGAGTGTTGGTGGGCGGTGCCGCAGGCCACGATTGACGCGCTGATTCAATCGGTGCCTCGCAGACTGGCCGCAGTACGGAAGGCACGTGGCTGGTGTACAAAATATTGACCTTTCGGTACCTCTCCCTCATTTAATCTACTTTTTTTTGGCCTAAAAGCATTATTTAGGGCAGTACTTGCTGCTAAACGTTGTGTACCTCTATGTACTCTTTCCAAAAATCTTGGTGGCTGGGAGCAGGGTTTCCATAATCTTGGACCAATACATTACAGTACTAAGTATTCCGTACCGTACCCTCAACACGCTATGGGCAGCATTGATTCTTCGGAGACAAAGCAGAACTGAAACAATCCTGAAGCCGGCGGCGAGGCCATGGGGCAAAGCTTGCGAGACTATCGTCCTTGATTGACTCTTCATGCTGTGGTTTGTTGGGGCGTCTGCTGGCGAGATAATATTGCTGTGAGATGTTTGTGTGCGGCTCTGCTGGTGCTCGGTATTGGCTGACTAATGTATCTTGCGTCACCATGCTTCTTCCAGAGATACCACCTAAATAAAGCATGATGTAGAAGCCTGGCAAAGACCAGAAAGCGTATTTATAACGGAAAAGAAGCAGCCCGATTAGCCCTGTGACTCCTTCAAGATGAATCGGCGCAAATAAAAAGAGAAGTTCTAGACCTGGAAACGGTGCTTTTGTCGCCTCCAAGATGTAAATGTAGGCGTTTGGTACTCGCACGTGACATATCTTTATCGTGTCGCGTTGTCGCGGTGGCATTATTTAGCGAAGACTTTGTACATTCCTGATTCCTACCTTTGTTCGACAGTCCACCACAGCTTCACTCGTCACCCCGACTCGTCGCTTGTTCACCTGGAGGCTTGCTGAGCTGCAGACCACACACGTGAGTAATTTCCGCGCCGTTTCTGGAGATGGCTTGTCAAGTGCATCTTGGCTTCGCGGGCCAAAGGACCCAGCTCATGCCCAAGCCCCTTTTATGCTATCCTGTCCAGCTGGAGCGGGAGGCGCAAGGTCTCCGACCCTGCCATGCTTTACTTTACCAGCCTACTAACGTGCCTGGCTCATTGATCAGATTTGTGCGACGTGAATTTCACCGTATCTGGCCGAATTCGAGCACCCGAGATCGTTCAAAGGACAAGCCATGGCGGACGCCAAACCGGAGGAGGCGACAGCAGCGACCGAGTCGCCGGAAAAGTCGTTTGACATTAGCGGCAACGATGAGGTGAGAGCCACACCGCGGTGAAGAGGAGGATTCCTGTCGGCGAATGCGCGCGCGCGAGAGGATGGAGAGTGAATGATGAAGAGACGGGCGAAGACGGAGAAGAGAAAAAGAAAAGAAAAAATCCTGACGAAGGAGGCTGAGCAGGAGGAAATCACGGCCATGAAGCGTCGTGTGGCCGAGATGGAAGAGGAGGCTGCCAAGCTCCGCGAGATGCAAAAGGACCTCGACCAGCAAAGCCAGGAACTCTCGGAGAACAAAGAAGACATCGACTCGCGGAGCATCTTTGTGGGCAACGTTGACTACTCGGCCTCGCCAGAGGAGATCCAAGCACACTTCCAGAGCTGCGGCTCCATCAACCGCGTGACCATCCTGCTGGACAAGTTCACTGGTCAGCCAAAGGGGTAGGTTATTTTGCCTGGTCCTGTTGTCTTCTCATGGGTGCTGATATATATTCCCCCTTCTCTCCATAGCTATGCCTATGTTGAGTTTTCGGAACCCAGCCTGGTGGCACAGGCGCTGGTGCTGAATGAAAGCGTTTTCAAGGGACGGAACATTAAGGTATGGCTCTCCTCCCTACCAAAACGACGACAAGATGCTGACATCCCGCATAGGTAGTTCCGAAGCGCACAAACGTTCCGGGCATGAGCCGTGGCCGCGGCAGAGGGGTCCACCGCGGCGGCCGGGGGTTCTACGGCGGCCGCGGTGGCTTCGTTCCCCGGGGTGGCTACCGCGGAGGCTACCGCGGCCGGGGTCGGGGCTTTTCGCCGTACTGAAGCTGCCGGAAATCTCAGGTGTTCTAGGTGTCTTGCTTTTCTCGAAAGGGTATTCTTTTGTCGGTGTGTTGATGCGTTCCCGCCTCGTTGCTTGGGTCGGCTGGGGAAATCGACTCCGTCACGGCGATCTCTTCCAATTTGTATGATATCGGATAAGGACTTTGGGAACCTGGCTCATTCTATGGGCATCTTCTTTGTGGAAGCCCGGGAAATGAAGTGCGAGAAGTGTTGTAGATGACAGCCGCGCCGCTGTACAAAAACCAGCGTGCCTCTCATCCTGTTCGGCCGTCTTACATGGGCTGCCGAGCAGGTTGCATCCCATCGCTTGCCCAAAAACAGACAGCGGGCAGCTAGATATGTCTAGACGCTGGAGCAGGCGCCAGTTTTTACTGGATGTGCGGCCTGCTGGCATTCCATGCGCTGCCCCTCTTTTCTGGCACTTTACAGTGGGCGTCTGCCTGGCGAAATGGTGCTGGCCGCGAAACCGCTGGCCCCCCTCTCCCTTTCCCCGCCCCTTTCGGCGTGCGGCGTCTCCAGTGTCAGTAACTGACGCAGGCTTCAATCTCCTCATCCCAACCTCGCAACGCCGCCACCTCGCAACCTCACCGACCTGAAGGCGTCTCTTTGACTTGCCGTCCTATCTGCGCCCCCTTCGCCGTGCTGCTCCCTCCATTCCGTCCTTACCCTGCGTCATCTGACACTTCCAGGCGCGGTGTCAGACCATTTCGGCTTCAAGACTCTATCGTTCTCACCGTCCCGTCCTTTATTCGCCGCCTTCGTCACCGTTTTCTTTCTATTCCTTCTGTCCCTCCATCCGTCCTCTTAAAAAGCTATTGTCTACAATTTCCTGCTGTTTCCAGTCTTCTGTTGTCATTGGCCTGGCGTCGACTAGTCCTTCTCGCTCGTCTTTTGCCACTCGCCACTGCGTCCCTCGACCTAGAACACTACCTCTGCAAATCGGATTTGTCGTCCTTTCATAAGCCAACGACACTGCGACGCTCTGGTATCTTCTCCGCCGTGTGGCCGCCTGTAGATCGACATTGGAAGGGCGCACATTTTTGACGTTAGAGGAGACGAGCACAGCCTCAACGCTATCGACTTGCCTAAGCATATGCTTACGGAGTACAGTATCCACTTCAACGCCGTGTCTCGTGTCTCCTTCAACCACCACAGCAGACGAAGAAAATCCCACGATTTTACATCCGCGTATCGACTTTGCTTCTCTGCACAGGACGAACACATCCAGTGATCAAGAACCCATCGACGACCGTCATTGAACCCATCAAGCGAATCGAGGCCACCGAGACTTCTCATCTCGAGCGAGTCCTACGAATCGAGAGCTTTTCCGCCAAACGGACGAGGATAACAACCGGAGCCACGGCCAGTTGAAACTCGACGTCCTCGGCCAAGTCGTCTCTCCGCATCCTCGACCACCAGCCGAGTTCCGTTCAGTTGACGTGTCCTCCTTTCGCGGACCATCGCCAACCCGAGACAAGCATCGAGCCCCGACTGGCTTCTTGCGGTTATTCTGCTAGTTGTGCTGCTGCATCTGTCGCATCAATTTCGCTATGAGCACCAGCCGGATGGATGCAGGGCTTCCTGCGTAAGTCGCCCTTCTTGTTTTCCCATGGCCTCAAGAGAGCCCCGAGCTATGAACCATAATTTGCGAGATTGAATCTAACATCTCTCTCGTCTACAGACAGCCCAACCTTCGAGTTACGAGTACGTCGTTTCCCTGCTGTCCAACGCCGGCCTCGTGGCACCTATCGTTTTCCCTTTTAGTTCACATGTGTCTGACATTTGTTCTTCAGTCATCGCTGCCGATGGCCTGTATAAGCGGGATGTATTTCGTAAGTACTCGTCGATGCCTTGCTCTACTACTGTCCAGTCCAACTGACGGAGATGTACCAGGTTTTCCCGATCCATTTGCTGTTGCAACGATCAACAGCGAGCAGACGAAGACGACATCTGTATCCAAGAGGACCCTCAATCCATACTGGAACGAGAGTTTTGACTTGTACGTATACGAGACCGCTCTACTTCGATCGCAACTATCTGACATGCCTGTCTTTCCTAATACAGCCGAGTAAACGAAGACAGCATACTAGCAGTCCAAGTCTTCGACCAGAGAAAGTTCAAGAAGAAGGACCAGGGCTTCTTGGGTGTCGTCAACATCCGTGTTGGTGACGCTGTGGATTTACAGGCGGAAAACGACGGTGAGTTTGCCATGCCCATCTCTTCCTCGTTCTCTCAACCTTCTGTCTAACCTCGAGTTTGCTCGCAGATCAAATGCTTGCTCCAGATCTCAAAAAGTCAACCGATAACCTCGTTGTCCACGGAAAGCTAATCCTTCAACTGTCGACCGACCTCACTGCCCCCCCTCGCCAGAACACAAATGCATTGCAGAACTCCCAGCAATCGCTCTCGCAGCAGGCTGCATCGAGCCGTACGTCTGTCAATGGCTTGTCAGGCTCGTCACTTGCTTTGCCAGCTGGCGACCGGCCAACGTCTGCTATTCCGAGCACGAACGGGACAGGCTCAATCCTAAACGGTGCTAATGTTCCTCACCGTCCTGCGAGCTTGTCGGCCACGAATGCAACTGTGAACGGAGCGGCAAGCCCCTCGATCCCTACAACAACAGTATCGACTGCTGCGAACACTGCTGCCGCGACAGCTGCGGGGGCTGCTAGTGCGTCGGCTCATACGCGGACGACTAGCTCGATGAGTCCATTTGAAGATCATCTTGGAAGACTACCTCCTGGATGGGAGCGCCGTGAAGACCACTTGGGCAGGCAGTACTATGTGGACCACAATACGAGATCTACGAGCTGGACGCGCCCTACTGCCAATGGCGCTGTCGAACGCAGCAACCAAGAAGCCGCAACGCAAGTGGAACGACAGCGCCACCAAAACCGGACGCTGCCGGAAGACCGCACCGGAGCCAACTCGCCAACGCTCCAACAGCAGCAACAGCAACATCAACAAGCAGCGGCGGCGCAAGCTGCGAGCTCCGGCGCTGTGATGCATACAGGCGCGACCAGCCCTGGCACGGGAGAGCTTCCGCCTGGCTGGGAGCAGAGGTGGACTCCCGAGGGCAGGCCATACTTTGTCGACCACAACACGCGAACGACAACGTGGGTCGACCCTCGTAGGCAGCAGTACATTCGTATGTACGGTGGCCAGAACAACTCGAATGGTGTTATCCAGCAGCAGCCGGTTTCCCAGCTGGGCCCTCTACCTAGCGGGTGGGAAATGCGTCTGACGAACACTGCCCGTGTCTACTTTGTCGACCACAATACCAAGACGACGACTTGGGACGACCCGCGGCTGCCGTCGTCGCTTGACCAGAACGTACCGCAATACAAGCGCGACTTCCGGAGAAAGCTAATTTACTTCCGTTCGCAGCCGGCAATGCGCATTCTCTCTGGCCAGTGCCACATCAAGGTTCGCCGCTCGCACATTTTCGAAGACTCCTTTGCCGAGATTACGCGGCAGTCACCGAATGATCTGAAGAAGCGCTTGATGATTAAATTCGACGGCGAGGATGGTCTGGATTACGGCGGTCTTTCGCGCGAGTTTTTCTTCCTCCTTTCGCACGAGATGTTCAACCCCTTCTACTGCCTCTTCGAGTACTCGGCCCACGACAACTACACGCTACAGATCAACCCTCACTCGGGCATCAACCCCGAGCACCTCAACTACTTCCGGTTTATCGGGCGTGTTGTTGGCCTGGCCATCTTCCACCGGCGCTTCCTTGACGCCTTCTTCATCGGAGCCCTGTACAAGATGATCTTGGGCAAGATGGTGGTGCTGGCGGACATGGAGGGTGTCGACGCGGACTTCCACCGGTCGCTGCAGTGGATCTTGGACAATGACATATCGGGAGGCATTCTGGAGCAGACCTTTTCTACGGAAGACGAGCGGTTTGGTGTCATCACAGTCGAGGACCTCATTCCCGGCGGCCGGGACATTGAGGTGACCAACGAGAACAAGAAGGAGTACATCGACTTGATGGTAAAGTGGCGCATCGAGAAGCGCATTGCCGAGCAATTCCAAGCTTTCAAGGAGGGCTTCAACGAGCTTATTCCACAGGACCTGATCAACGTGTTTGACGAACGGGAGCTGGAGTTGCTGATTGGTGGTATCGCCGAGATCGATGTCGACGACTGGAAGAAGCACACGGATTACCGCGGCTACACAGAGTCGGACGACGTCATTCAGTTCTTCTGGCAAACTGTCCGTTCATGGGACGGTGAACAGAAATCGCGTCTTCTGCAGTTCACGACGGGCACCTCTCGCATTCCTGTCAACGGCTTCAAGGACCTGCAGGGCAGCGATGGCCCAAGACGTTTCACGATCGAGAAAGCGGGAGACATTATTAATTTGCCAAAAGCACACACATGGTATGTCGCTGCTTCTTTCCTCTTCTACCCTTCTCCTTTCATTCTTCCATAGAAGCACATTTCTAACGCGTTTTCACAGCTTCAACCGTTTGGACCTCCCGCCGTACAAGAATCTCGAGATGCTCCAGCAGAAGTTGACGATTGCGGTTGAGGAAACAATGGGCTTCGGCCAGGAGTAGTCTGTTTCGGCGTTGCATTTCTTTCCTCTTTCTTATTCTTCCCTCTCATTAGTTTCCTGCGTCGGCGTGCTACCTTTTTTTGGACTACATCTACTCACGCATCCTTCCATGTGTTATACGTTGGCTTTTTATGTTCCTGCTACTCATTTCCTACATTCCGCCGGTCTTGCCTATAACGAAAGCTCTTGCCAATAAACTTTTGTGCAAAGACTTGATGTCTTTGGGCAATCATCAACAGCCATGTTGTGGAATTGTTTCGTCGGGGTGTCCTGTCCATGTAGGTTGGGCCGTCTTACGGCTGCGATTTCTAGCTACAAAACTGATCACTTGCACCAGCACCAGTTTCTTGTAGGACGTTGATCCTGAATCGTCTCTCTGAAGATGTGTATATGTACAAATGGATGTATGGGCTAAGATTACCCAGCGTTGGGAAGCAATGCTCAGAGAAGGACAAAACGGTAGCGAACAGAAGAAAGAAAAAGAGACGGGCCCATTTTCTCCCACTTGTTGGCTCATTTCCGTCCCTTTCTCTTCCTCCCCGTCTGTTGATTCAGCACTCTCGGCGCCAAAAACAGAACAAATAACAGACAAATCTACTTCCGGTACCACATGCGCGTGATCTTGGTGTTTCGCTGCTTCCGCATCAACTGGAAGACGCCGTACATGAGCGCCTCGCTCGTGGGTGGGCAACCCGGGACGTACACGTCGACCGGCACAATGCGGTCGCAGCCGCGCACGACCGAGTAGCTGTAGTGGTAGTAGCCACCGCCGTTGGCGCAGGAGCCCATGCTGATCACCCAGCGCGGCTCGGGCATCTGGTCGTAGACCTGGCGCAGCGCCGGCGCCATCTTGTTGGTCAGCGTGCCGGCCACAATCATGACGTCCGACTGCCGCGGCGACGCTCGGAAGATAATGCCGTAGCGATCCTGGTCGTAGCGCGGCGTCGACAGGTGCATCATTTCGACGGCGCAGCAGGCCAGTCCAAAGGTCATGGGCCAGAAGGACGACTGCCGGCCCCAGTTGGCGATACTGTCGAGAGTTGTTCTGGCAAGGATCAGCATATGGCTTCTCTTTTTTTGAAACGTGAAAAGACCCCCCGTCTTCCGTTCCCACTTACAGTGCATATTGCACGAGACCCTTGGTGCCCTCCTGGCTGGGCAGAGGCACTTCTTTCCGTTCACGCCGGACCAGGCCGGTAGACGCGGCGCCGTGTGCGTGGTGCTGCTCGACCGCGGCGGCATTGCTCTGCCGTGCAGACGAAGACAGAGGCGCAGAGAGAATGGTCGACGGGTGGTGGATGGCCGTAACGACTGGTGTAGCGGCCCGTAGCGGAGCCAGGGCAGTCGAGCTGGATGCAAAGGACAATGGCTTCGCTATGAAACGGACGACAGTCCTTGATTAGCATTCGTGATAAAGTAGCGAGTGGATTGACGGAAATCCAAGCGTTGCTAATAGAAAGCATACCTCGCAGCATGGCCGTAGCCCTTGTCCGCAAAGACGACATGGTTGTGGGTTGTGCTAATTGAGGGAGGGGAGAGAGCGCGGCCGGGGAGGAGGGAGCGTCTGTATGGGAGCAACAGTGCGAAATGTCGCAGTGTCCTCTCGCGCAGTGTTGTTAGGTTCGATCAATCGAAATCGCCTTTTTCGCTGGAAGGTTCTGCAAGAGGTCGGCGCACCGCGTTCTTTCGGGCAACGTTGTCTGGAGAGGGGAAAACTAGCCGACAAGGCAAAATACGACGGCACCCAGAGTGGTGATAATTCCTCGGGGAGGCGACAAGCGATTGGGGTTTCTTGTTTTTGCGGGCTTTTGTGGCTGCGGGTGTTGGTCAGAAAAGGCGTGCATGTTATTGGTGTAGATCAGCTCTTGTGGGGCAGTTTTAGGCTGCTTTGGTGCATGTCAATTATGCAATTACGGAATCCCAATTATAAAGGCGACGGTGGAGCGGTCTCTGGCACGAAAACGACTTGTTTCGAAGGAAAGAAAGCAGAATGCATTTGTGTTGAGTTCCGTTGGATGAGCTGTATTCTGATTGAACTGGCTCAAGGCGTATGCCTGGGTGGAGCATCGCGTGCGATCACAGGAGCAGTTGCCCAACATCATCCCAAGTATGATTGTTTGAAGATCTGAGTTTAAGCAAAGCGAGTACTCTGTACATGCCGAGTACATTCCATGCCGCCGGTCTATCCCTACTCGTATCATCGTTGCCCTCACCCGCCGTCCGAAGGAGGAAAAGAAAAAGGGAAAAAAAAGGGAAAAAAAAGGGAAAAATTAGGTTGTGGACAGCTCTATGCCTTGTGCTTGTACCGCTCCTCCAGAAGCTCACCCACGCTCCTCTTCATACGCTCGCTCTCAGCCTTGGAGTAGCGCTGCTGCAGCGCAAGCTCGACGTCTGACCGCGCCGCCGGCACTGCTCCTTCCAGCAGCGCTGCCGCCGGAGTACCAGGCCCTGGCGCTTCTGCTGCTGCTGCTGCTGCAGCTGCCGACGCGCGCTCGACAGCCCGCGCCGCCTCCTTGCTCTTCTCGGCCACGAGCCCAGCAGCGTTCTTGACTGCTGCTGCCGCTTCGCCCGCCTTGGCCTGCGCTGTGGCCACAGCCCGCGACTTTGCTGCCGCAACGCTGGCCTGGACATCCTTGGCCTCGGCTTTGACAGAATCTGTCACGGCTGCCACACGGTCCTGGACAGCTGCCGTCACGGCCTCGGGCGTTCCCTCCACGCCGCCAAACGCCCGGCCCCAGAGCCGCGCCAGTGTGCCCTCGGCACTCTCCCGTACTTCGTTCCAGTTGGTAGTCTGCACGCGGCGCACAGCGCCCTCGACCTCGGCATTCCACCGGCCTTTGAGCTCGTCTGCAAGCGATGGCCGTGACTGTCGTGATGGCGGCGGGGGTCGGGTCGGGTAGTAGAACTCTTGCGCGGCGGCCGCGGCGGACAGGTCATCCGCTGATCGCGCTGCCGACAGCGACAGGTCTGACGGCGATGCCAGACGTGCTGCGGCAATCGGATCGGAGAGAGCAAGGGCCTGTAGAACGGCCGTGTTGGCACGCAGAATGTCGCCTTGGCGCTGGCGGTTGCGCTGGTGCGTGAGCACCGTCAAGTAGGCCACCGAGAGGGTGAGCGTGACGCCTCCGGTCTGGAGCAAGGCAAGACTGGGGTCAGATTGGGACAATGCACGTTCGATGAAGGGGGTGGTAGTCTTACGAATCCTGTAGTAAAGCCCATGGCTTGAGGGGCACAGTTGGCACTGTTGTCGCTGCGGTTGTCGACAGTAGACGTCTGTTGATGGATTTCAAACACCGTCGGCCTGTTGCGCTATTTTCCAGGTGACCTCGGCGCGAAACCCGCTAAATTTCCTGGCACAGAACGCGCTGTCTAGGAGCTTTATCCTCCTCACGTGATCTACCTATATCGAAGAAAAGTTCGAGATTTGGGGTCCCACCTCTTCAACCTCAACGGTCGACCGAGACGAAACGGCAAACACCCCTTGCGACGCCGACGTTAGTGGACGCAGCTCAATCGACCCCAGTCTGTGGCATTTGTCGACACCCGTCGACAATACGCCTCGAAAAACACTATGGCCGGCGGTCTGGTCAAGTACCGACACCTCAGTCGGTCGTCCGCACATCGCCAGGCGCTGCTGCGCAACCTCGTCACGTCGCTGGTGAAGCACGAGACCATTCACACAACATGGCACAAGGCCAAGGAGGCCCAGCGGCTGGCTGAGAAGCTGATCACGCTGGCGAAGCGTGATAATGAGGAGACTCGTCGCAAAGCCCAGGCTATTCTATTTGTAGGCCGCCCCGTTCTCCTTTCTTTCCTTTTGCCCCCTTCCCTCAACGAACTCTTTTATCTGACTTCTAGACCCCCCACCTGCTCATGCCCAAGCTGTTTGGCTCTCTCAAGAGGCGCTACGCCGACCGTCCCGGCGGCTATACGCGCATCCTGCGCACTCAGCCAAAGAAGGACGACCAGGCACCGTCGGCCGTGCTCGAGCTTGTCGACGGGCCCTGCGATATGCGCTTTGCCATGACGGCCGCTGCTGTGGCCCGCGACCGTGCGCTAGGCCGCGAGCACTCGGAGTTGACGCAGCGCAACCGCACCAAGGTCACGCGGTTCCGCACCAATGGCGACGCCGCCTTCGAGGCCATGGTCAAGCGCACACAGAAGCTACGCCTCGACGAGGCCGGCCCGCAGCTGGCCGACCTCGAGCCGCTGGTCTTTTTCCGGGAAAAGGCTGAACAGCAACGCGCGCTGCGTGCGAAGCCATTGCACAACTTTTGGGACCCGCAGGCACATCAGCAGCAAGAAGGCCAGGCGGGAAGTGGCAGCGGCGGCAGACAGAACAGAACGGATCTGGCAAAGGCTATCGGCGAGCCAAAAACGAGTCCTAGAGAACAGACAAAGGCAACACGGCGCAAGAACAGAGAGGGACATAACCGGTAGCAGGTTCGCTCCGCATCTATATCCAAAGAACGTACATGTATAAACTACAAACAAATGCAACCTCGTGGCAAGATGCTCGAAAATAGTGGTCAATGCCTAGCTAGAAGCCTCGCTCTTCCTCAAAGACAAAGGTGTCGCTGAGCTCCTGGATCATGCGCCCGACGCGCTGGCTGCCAACAATCCGCTCCAGCTTAAACGCGTCGAACTGCGAGAACAAGGCCCGCACCGCGCCCTGGCCCGGTGCCAGCCGCTCGCTGCGCTGGCTTCGCGCCAGGTAGCCACCAGTGACCTCGGCGTAGAAAGTCGGGTTCTCCGGCAGGCCGTAGAGGATGATGGTGCGCGCACCGTTGATCTGGTGCCGCCGGAAGTGGTGCGCTCGTTCCGTGTACAGCAGCACGCGGTGCCGGCCCGTCAGAAAGTATGACAGCGCCCGCGACGCCTCCGACACCGACGCGTACTCGGACACGGCGCCGAAGCTGACGTTGGCCGCCGCCGCGGCCGTCGCAAACCAGTTACGCACACGCACAAAGTCCAGGTACGACGGGATGAACACGAGGACGCCGCTGCTCACCGAGCTGCCGGCCGCCCGCGACCGCGTGATCAGTGCCGGCACGACAGCCTTGACAAAATACTCGAAGCGTGCATCAGGCTCGCTCTCGACCGTCGGTGCGCCAAAGCGCGAGAACGTCTGCCGGATGCCGCGCACACCCAGCCGCCCGACCACGCCCGGGTACGTGCTCGGCTGCACGCGCACCTTGCCGGCCCAGTTGGTGCAGAAGCGCCGGAACAGCTCGGCCAGCGCCGGCGTGTGGAAGGCCGAGAAGACCACCGTCTGGCGGTAGTACCGCGCATGGTCGTCCAGGTACCAACTGCGCAGACGGCTAATATCGTACTCGTGGCTGCTGTCGCGCGGCAGGCGGTTCAGGTGGCCGAAAACGTGCTCGACGTGCTCCCAGTTCTGCATCAGCAGAGCGTCGGCCTGGTCGACAATGACGAGCTCGATAGAGCTCAGAAAATCGTAATCCTCTTTCGGCTGCTGCTTCTTGGACGTAGTCTTGGCCTTGGATGCCGCGGCCAAGCTGTCCTCGGAGCCCATGGCCATGCGCAGGCCGAGCGGGCTGGCCAGGATGATGTCAGAGTTGTAGAACTGTGCAAAGTACTTGATGGCCGTCTTGCGCGTGAACTTGAGGCCCAACCGAAACATGTCGTCGTCGTTCCCCTCAAATAGGTCGCGGAAGTCGGCTGGCCGGTCCGCAGGGATCGTGGCACTGCGGTCTACATATGCCTCGTCGAATCGTTGCCGGTGCTCTTCCTTCTCCGGCTTGCACACGGCGCAGATGGCCTCCACCATGCGTGCGCATGACTGTCGCGTCGGCAACAAGATGAGCACCTTGGGCCGTGTATAACCTTGGTCGCGAAACTTGTCGTCGTCGTCGTCGTCGTCAACATCGTCGTTGGTCTGGCCGTTCTCTTGGCGCAGCCGTGCCGCTCGAGACAGGCGGTCGTTATTTTTCAACACCCTGTCCCGCGTTCTAATTCCGTCAGTCATCGAAGCCCAGGTTCGTGTTAGTCGAGCTTGAAATGTAGCTCACTTGAAGACATGGTTAACGGCGTGAAGACTTGCCACGCGCCGCAGTTCGTCGCCGTTGTCTGGCTTTCGCTCACAGAATAGCGTATCGTAGTAATTGAACAGAAGTGGTGCCAGCTTCTGCTCCACGGAGCCAAGCTGATCTTTCTCGGCATTAGCTTCGGCCAGTCGCTTCTTCAAGTTCAGTTGCTGGTGAGTCTTTATAGGCGCCGGCGCTGAAAACGCAGGCTGAGGTGCAGTCGCGCCGGTTTGTGGGATGGAGAAGAGCTCGCGCGAGTCGTCCACGTTGACGCGTGTCGACAACCAGTCCTCTTCATGGATGGCCTCAATCCGCCGAGCAACCTCCTCGATGTCTGGTGACGCAAAGTGTGCGTCGAACGGATCTATGTCGTCGACCTGCTCGATGTCACCGTCGCCGTCATCCACAAGGTCGTCTTCGGCGTCCTCTTCATCCTCTACCGCAAGATCAATGTCTTTGACTGCATTGACATCATCGTCTCCCTCTTCCTCTTCCTCGTCCTCATTTTCGTCCTCTTCGCTGGCCTCGCTGTCGTTCTCGTCGTCATTCTCGTCGTTCTCGTCGTTTTCGTCGCCATCGTCTTCTGCCCCCTCTAGGCCCACAGCATCATTGTGGTCTAGTTTCCGCCTCTTGGGTGCCGGAGCAGCTTTCCTGCTCTCAAATCCTTTGAGAAGGGCCAGATAGGCGCTCTTCTTCTTCTTCTCCTCGGCCTCTGACTCGGACTCCTCAATGTCCGACTCAACGTCGTCCTCACTTGGTGCTTCACTCTCGGACTCGATATCTTCGGACCTTGCAGATGTTAGTCTAGGACAATAGCTCCTTAACGTGATTTCGCAACGGATCCGCAGCCGCCTTACTCTTGTCGTTCCGCAAGGCGGGAGCTGTCGAAACGGCCGAATCCGCCTCGTCCCCGTCCTCGTCCTGCGAAACCCCCTCTACCTCTGCCTCTGCCTCTACCTCCACCTCTTCCACGGCCTCGGACACCTCCCCTGGGGCCACCCCTGCCTCTGAAGCTTGATCCAGGGGGCATTTTGGGGGTTTGTTGTGAAATTATGCTGCGTTAAGACACAATCTACCTTCAAATTCAATGGTGATGCGGCGCAACTTACACTTGCAGAAAAAAATGTTTACGCCACACCTGCGCCACGCCTTATCACCCCTTATCTTAGCGCGCACAAAGAAACCCCACCACCCCATTGTGAATGCCCTCAAAATTAATTCTTTCGCAAGATTTTGGATCCCAAAGCGGCCAGGAAAGCGAAAATAAGGACGCCCCATCGACGCCCTCACACCCCCCTGACGACATCATCTCCAGCGCCGATTCCGTTCGAAATTACGCCGTCGTCATATCTGTGCCACTTTTGAATCCCTTCTCAGAGGCGTCCGGACAGATTTACCCTTTAATTCCCCTCTACCACCGCCACCATGGCTCTCGGCAAGGAGCAGTTCCTCCACCTGGCTCGCCCTGTTGTGCCTGCTGTCGCGGCCAGCTTTCACACCACCGTTGCGCCCATTACCGTGCACATCCAGCCTCAGGTAGGGTGCTCCCCGTGTCCCGTCGCTGTATCTCATAGTCTCATCGCAGTGCGCCGGTCCACTAACGTTTCGATGCCAAACACAGACCATTGTTTCCATCCTCGACCATGCCGTCCGCCGGGAGACATCGTCGACACAGTCGACGCGCGTGATTGGCGCGCTTGTGGGCGTGCGATCGGAAGACGGACTGGAGGCTGAGGTGCGGTCGGCATTTGCCATTCCGCACACGGAGACGGACGACCAGGTGGAAGTGGACGTGGAATACCAGAAGAACATGCTGGCGCTGACGCTCAAGGCAGCGCCGCGGGAGTCGCTGCTAGGCTGGTACACAACGTCGCACGAGCTCAACTCTTTTTCGGCGCTCATTCAGAACTTCTTTGCGGCGCCAGACACCGGCACCTACCCTCACCCGGCCGTGCACCTGACCATCAGCACGGAACCCGGCCGCGACATTGAGACGCGCTGCTACGTCTCGTCCCCCGTGGCCGCCAGCGCCGACCGTGCCGCTGACTCGTGCTTCTTTGTCGAGGTCCCGCACCGCCTCATCCACGGCGGCGACGCGGACCGCTCGGCACTGGCAGCAGCAGCTGCGGCCGCGGCGCCCGACAACCTGGACACGCGCACGGCACCAGTGCTGAGTGACGTGGAGGCACTTGCGCGCAGCCTAGAGCAGACGTTGGACCTGCTGGACCGTACATCGGACTTTGTCGGTGCCGTGCTGGACGAGGAGCGCGAGCCAAACCACGCACTAGGCCAGTACCTGATGAATGCGCTGTCGCTGTCACCCAAGGTGGACAATGCCAGCATCGAGCACGACTTCAATAACCACATCCAGGACGTGCTCATGGTCTCGTACCTGACCAACACCATCCGTACGCAGATCGACCTGGCCCAGCGCCTCGCCACCTCCACGCTCAACCTCGGCGACGGCAAGGACGACAAGAAGGACGGCGGCGCCGAGGACGGCAGCAACAAGAACGAGCGCGGCACTGGTGGCCAGCGCGGCGGCGGCAAGCGCGGTGGTCGGGGCGGCGGCCGGGGAGGCGGCCAGCAACGCGAGCCGCGCGAACCAAGAGAGCCGAGAGAGCCACGGGAACCGGCAGAGTAGCAGGTGACTATATCTCGGATGGTGTCATTGTTTTCATAACTTTCTTTCGTTTGGGCTTCAAAAGCAAGAGGCTTGGGTCGTTTATTTGTGGCATGCAAAAAATGGTAGCAAATAAAGGGAGAATAAAAAGACTTGAATGTTCCAAAGTCCGTCGTTTTACGCGCAGATGTCCAGCTACGATATTGACCCAGCAAAGGAGGAAGAGCCTTGTATGATCAGTGGTATTTGCTACTTCTATACTCGCCGGCATAGTTCTAGAAACCAAACCAAAAAGAAAGAGTGGTAAACGCAGATGGCCATCTTCTGGTTCTGTGATTATGGCCCTTCTTTGAGACGCCGAGTTCGCCGCGCAACAGAACACCACCCCTTTTATTTTTGCCTCTTGTTGTGCCCCCCGAAAACCAGCCAGTTGCATGCTTACGACTCGGTATTTGCTCGTTCGTAGATGCTAGACGACGCGAGGCAAAGTGTGGAAAGAAGGAAAAAAATGTAAAGAAATAGAGAAGAAACGCCAGGATGCAGCCGATCCCCTTATTGACGCCAAGTGAGCTTTTCCCGTTCATTCGCCCCAGAAATACAGAAAAGTAGTTGAGATTAGTCGCATGCGCGCCATGCGCCTCATGCAGAGGTCGGCTTCTGCGGCAGCGTAGCCGGGTTGCCAAAGTTTGGCAGGTTGCTGTATGCCTGGCCCGGGCCCTTGGTTACCGGTGACCCGCTGTTGAGCTTCTTCGGACCATGCGGCGGATGCGACAGCGCGTTCCTATGTTGAGAAATGCCACGCGGCGGGCCGTGAAGAGGTATAGGAGCAGACATGTGCACGTGGGCAGGAGGCGCGTGCTGTGCCCCAGGCGACTGTCCATGCGGCACGTTGCCGGCACCGTAATGAGGCGCGTCGTGGTAGACGCCAGGAGGTCCCGGGCGTGGCTGCGCAAGAGGGTATCCTGATGCCGAGCTGCCTGAGCTCTGGCGCATCATGCCATAGCCAGAGGCTGAGTTACCGCCGTACGGCGAGGTAGACAGCCCGGGCTGCTGGTATCCGCCATTCCCATAGGCTATGCCATTCGGCGGCTGTCCCGGATGTCCTGGTTGGGGGAGGACAACCGGGCCGGGAACGATGCCCATCGGTGCCGGACCACCATTGACTCCGAAAGGTAGTTGATGGCCTGGGATGACGCCAAGGATAGTGCCTGGTCCCGTGCCTGGAATGAAAGACTGTGTCTGGGGGTTAAATCCGTGACGGCTGTAGTTTCCGGCGTAACTGCCGGGAATGGGGTGGGGGGGTTTCGAGTCTTGAGGGCTGTAGTACACCGGGAGTTGGCCGTAGGGGTACAAAATGCTGCCCGACTGGGCCGAACCCAATGGTGGACCTGTCCGGGATTGTGCAGGTGGGTAAACGGCTGGCGGTTGTTGCTGCTGCTGGTGCTGCGGCTGATGGTGCTGCGGCTGGTGGTGTTGCGGCTGCTGCTGCTGCTGCTGCTGCTGCCATTGCTGCGGACCGGCAGCATTGGACGGTTGTCCGTTCGACCCGTACGGGTATGCCGGGTGTGCACTCTGAGAGTGCTGACGGTGAGACATCGGCTGAGGGTACTGCAGGTGGGGAAATGTATCAGTGTATAGTGAACATCGGATGGCAACGCAAAGCGACGACGTACATGAGACACCTGGCCATTGGCCGGCGCCACTGGAGGATATGCGGCCATTTGCATGGAAGGAGAAGAGCCATAGGCGGTCTGAGGCTGTACGGGGCCGTTGAAGAGCGGGCCTTGCGACTGCGGGAGACTTTGCGCCACAGCATACGGCTGGTGCTGTGGCGGTATCTGGCCCACCGTGTACTGCGGGTTGCCCAGTGGAATAAACTGCGGCGGCACCCACGTCGCCTGCTGTGGATGATGGTAGTACGGAGTGTACTGTGAGCGCGAATCAAAGCTCTCAGAATCGTCCCGCCGCTGCTTCCCAGCCTTGCCCTTCTTGCCTTGGTTCGGCCGCTCCTTGGCGGACACGGAGCTGGCGCGGGAAATACCTGTACAGTCGTCGTTTTCTAGAATCACAAGAGTCAGTGTCTAGCACAAGTGAGCACATACGAGCACACGTCGTGGGCAGCGAGGCTCATACCTGGCGTGGATGCTTCTGTTGGCATGGAGTTGCCAAAGATGCGTTCTCTTGCTTTGTTGTAAGCCTCTTCGCGTGCTTCTCTTGACAGCCTGAAAAACGGTTAGTCAGTTTGCGGACCAAAGACGTGGTTTCGTGGTGTAAAGATCCATAGCTCACTTCTCTTTGACAGGCGGCACCTTGTCTCTGAGGTCGCTTCCGGTTTCGGAGGTCGTCATCGAAGGTCCAGCACTGACAGGGATCTCGGTGTCATCGCCGCGACGCATGATCTTCCTGGGCTGGACAACGGGTGGAGGTGTGCTGCCGCTGGGCGTGTTTGCTGCGGAAAAACTGGCCAACGGCGGCGGAACACGGCAGAATGGCGTTCGGTAGATGCGTACGGAGCCGGCAACAGCCTCGAATGAGTGCGTCATATGGTAGTAGTCGGCCAGCTTATGGGTGAGCAGACGGCAGAATGAGTTGCTCGGTGGTAGATCCATGAAAGGCTCTCTTCAACGTTGGTCAGCAAAGGACAAGGCAGAAAAACAAAACACAAGACAGGCAGACGCACTTGGAGTTCTGGACAAAGTTGACCACGTCATTTTCCAGGCGCAACAGGAAAAGACGGTCTTTTTGTGACTGCATAGCCTCGAGCAGCTTCTCGTCCGGGTTTTGGACATTCAGGCCGCCGGGCACCGAGGTGCTGGTCGCAAGTTGCACGCGGGCTTCTGTCACTGGCTGTTTCCCAGAAGACTGGATGCTCTGCGGGGTGGCCGCGCCAGACACAACGGGCTCCTGACCGCTGCTGCTGCTGCCGGTGTGCACAATGGCGGGTGGCGGCATGTCGCCGATCTGGATACGCTGCACACGGGCGGCCACGTCCGACCCAAGTCGGGAGCTGATCAGTAGCGATCCGCGGATAGAAAATGCGTCATCGTCATCGGCGGCGGCCTTCACACTGGCGCTGTCATCGGGCCGCAGCGATTCCTTCTCATCGAGGGCGTTAAAGGTGGTTCCCGAAGTGATGCTCTTCCCGTCCAAGCTGGGCGGCTTGGCACCCAGTTCCGAGTTCGAGTCGGCCTTTTGCGAGGCCTCTTCCGACGACGGCGGGGTCTGGTTGGTACTCGTGGTGCCGGTGGTGCTGGTCATACCGGTCGTGCTAACAGTGCTTGTGCCAGCAGTGAGTGTCGTCGCCCGGGAGGGCGCGTCATTCGCTCCGTCGACAATAGCGCCACTGTTCAGCACGAGGTCTGGCGGTGCTGAATTGTTGGTTGTGAAGGGAGCGGCCTTGGAGGCTATCTTGGGTACTACTTTCGGGGCGGCCGTGGAAGCAAACTCGGACATATCGAGATCCTTGGCGACCACGGGTGCGTCTTGGGACACTGGCTGCTTTGCGGACGTCTTGGAGGACGGCGCATTGCTGGCATCGCTGACAGGATCGTCTCGGCCTGCCTTGGGACTGCTGGCATCGGGAGCTTGGGCCTTGGTAGCAGAAACGCCGGCCATGGTATTTTTCTTCGATGCCGAGGCGGCCACCTGGTAGTGATGCATTCATGTTAGCTCTGGGAGGTGCGACGAGAATACGAGAGAAAAGAGGACGGAACTGACCTTGGCAAACGACAGCTTTCCTGTATCGGCCGCCATTGTGGGCGTGTAAGGCAGAAGGAGACGGAGTTGCAAAATCAAACGAGCAGAATAGTCGCTCACAAGGATTCACAATACGACGTGCTGAGAACAACGGGGCGTGCTTTGGTTGCGATGGCAAACGCGAGGAAGGAAGACGGCAAGTGTTCGCGTGACACCGGGTGGGCAGGAGACGGCTGGTATGCGGAGGGCCGATTCGGTAGAGAGTCAGGGCCCTCAAGGGACAGAAATCGTTGAAGCAGCTGAGATGCGGAGCGGCACACTGGCGGTCATCGTAGAATCCAGCTGTCGTTGGGGGAAAAAGTAGCCGAGGACGACAGAATGCGGCAGCAGGAAGTAGGTAGGTATGTCTGCGGGGAGAGGAAGAGAGAGGGAGGGAGGGATAACGAGACAATGGCATGAAGATGCGAGGAGATAGAGAGACGAGAAGATGCGAATGGTAAGCCGAGGATAGGTCCAAGTAAGGCACAGAGAATCCGGACGACGGCTGTTAGAGAGATGCCATGTCTTCGTTCGAACGAGAAGTGGCTTGCTCGTTCCGTCCTGTCGACTGGTCACAACAAGTGGAGAGGTATACGGGAGAGCGGTAGAAAGGATGCCAGGAAGCCTAGCCGATCGTTGCAGTCGAGGGCGACGGCGGGTTGAGGTAAGGACGGACAGTGCGGACGACGGTGGTGATGCTTTCTACTTTTTTAGAGCCTCACAAAAAGGGCAAGAAATTCAGCTGGCCAGCGCCAGAGAAAGAAGTGGGTACTTGCTGAGCTAAGTCAGTCACGTGTATTTTACCTGGGGCTCTGGGCGAAAGCAAAGGAGAAGCATCACAACAGGATTCAGCTTCAAAGCCGAATCTCTGCCTGCACAACACCTCAAACAACGGTCCTCCAACAATGTATGGTCCACGGCGCGGGCCGCCAAAGGCGACACCGTCCAGTGTGGTGTGCCAAAAATGCTTGAAACGAGATATGTTACTTCTCTTTTTATCGCTGCCATCCTCCCTCGGCACTTTCAAGTTTTCAATGATGCAATAAAGCTGACACAATTCCCTTTGCTCCACGCCACTACTCGTACGAGTGTAAAGTGCCGCTCCAGGAGCGACCATACAAGGCACGGCCGTCACGGTCACAGCAGCTGCGCAACCCCAAGACGCTGCCCAAGCTAAACGAGGATACGTTCAATCCGCTTCAGTCAAAGTAAGCATTGTATTGTTGCAGTTAGATATGCGTGTGGATCGCTCATGCAGTTACAGGGAAGGCGTGGCCGATGAGGAGCTCGCAAAGCGCGAGGCCGCACGGGCAAAGAAACGGAAGCTTGACAGCGACAGCGGCAGCGGCAGCGACAGCGGCAGCGACAGCGCGAGCGAGAGCGAGAGTGGGACGAGTGATGGCCACAGAAAGGGCAAGCAGACCGCCGGCAAGCAGCCAGAGCGGCCGAGACGGTCGAGGCGATCGTCGAGCGCGTCTGGCTCCGGAACCGACACCGACTCGCGGTCGGCCTCGCCGGATAGCCGCAGCCCGGCACGACGGCAACGAGCATCTCCGCCCCGGCGCATCGATGATCGGCCCGTACGGCCGAAAGACGACCGGATGAAGTCGTCCGATTTCTTTGGCAGCGGCAACCCGCGCCGCCGTGGTCGTGCCGACGCACGCTCGCCGCCGACACTGTCACCATCACGGTCACAGTTGCGGTCGCGGTCGCGGTCGCGAACACGGACGCGATTACCGTCACGGTCCCCGTCTCGGTCACGGTCACGGTCACGGTCAAGGGCGCCCTCCGATGAAGGCGCACACCGGCGTCCGTACAGGCAGCGCGACAAGACCGTGCGCCGCCACGACGACCACAGTGACAGAGACAGGGCTGCAGACAGCGCGGTTGGCGACAAGCGAGCGGATCGACAGCGAAGTCTGAGTCCCTTCAGCCAGCGGTTAGCCCTGACCAAGCAGATGAAAGCCGGGCGATGAACAAGCCCACGGGGTATCAATGGCATTTTCGGTAGAGAGAGAGAAAGACGAGAAAGTGAGAGAAAAAGTAGTCTTACATGCAACATGTGTCCGTGCTCGTCAGTCCAGGCTGTCGGCTTCTTCCAGCTCGCGTTCGCGCCGCTCCTCCTTAGCCTCCTCCTGCTCGCGCAACCGTAGGCCCTCGACCAGCTCTACACCTTCGAGAGCACCGTCGCCGGCGTTTGCCTTGTCGACCGTTTCTGATTGAGGTTGCTTCTGTTGGTGCAGCTGCTTCTGCTCTGTCAGCCTCTCACGCACGAGACGCGCAATTGCCTTGTCTGTACGCGCATTGAGCGGCTCGATTCGCTTGTTCAGCTCCCGCTTGAGGTCCCAGTTGGGTTTTTTCGGCTGCAGCTTGAATAGGTCGATCTGCTTGCCTCCTGCGCCACCACTGGCGGCTTCTCCTGTCCCGCCCCCCTCCTCCCCTTCCGCTTCCTCCTCCTCCTGCTGTCGCCGTGCCTCTGCCTCTAGCCGGGCCGCCTTGGCCTCGAGCGTCTCGTCGCCAGCGGCCAGGTTGGGCGGTGCCTCGAAGCCGAGCTTAGCGCCGCGGGCATCTGGGTCGTAGTTGCGGCCTGACAAGTGTAGACGAGCAACATCGGGCGTGGCGGTGTCGTTCTGCTTCTCGCTTGCACCAGGACCTTGACCTGCGCCTGGGTCTGCGTCTGCATTCTCCTCCACTGCAAACGCCACGGCCGGCGACGCGCGGTCGGATTCGGGCGCGACGACCTCGTCGTCAGGCTGCTTCCGCTTGATGGAGCGCAGCTTGGCCAGACGCGCCTTGCGGTCGTCGGTAGCCGCACTGAGCGTGGCTCTAGTCGACATGGCTGTTGGTAGCGTGTGGTTTCCGGCTGTGCAGTGGTCGTCGTGCTGCACGAGAGGTGTCGTGGTCTGAGTGTGGTCGAAATCGAAGTCGTCGACGTTTTCTGGTGCCCCAGTTTTTAGTATTATGTACCAGCCAGTTCCTACCCTGGAAAATAGCGCCACCCATCAGCCACAGCGAATTTTCAACCTCATGTCTTCCCATCCACCACCCATGGCAAATCTCTTGTTGCGACAGGCCGACCTGCTTGCGCCCTTGACGCCCGCGACAATGCTAAAGTAGCGACCGAGGCATCCGACGACACCTCGCCACACACAGCGGCACGATGCAGTCCTGCCCGTGCCTACGCTTACGCCTCTGGCAGCAGCAGTACGGACGTCGCGGCTGGCAACGACAACGACCTGGAATCATCACCCGGCCATCATCCGCCGCCAGCGGTGCCCGCAGTTTATCACAGAGCGGACCTGACACACACTCATACGCCGGAGCTCCATCGGAGGCACACCTGCGCCAGGGGGCACAAGCGCTGCTCGAACGGCCACCTCTGGACCAAACATCCTATCCACCTGACGACGGGGTTTTTTGGAACCGATACAATAGCCTCTGGGATGCCGCAGGTAATGACGTAGCCAGCGCATTTGACGGCGCAGCTACAAACGCCCGGGCACCGAGGACGAAGAGAGCCAAGACCTCGCCCACTCCGACGCGACCTGACCGAAATGTCACCTCGGGCCATGCGCGCACGTCGAAGAAGGCTCCGCGTGGGAACGCACCCAAGAAGCACGAACTGCCTATTTACTGGCAGCTGCGCCAGGTCGCTCGGTACTTTGACGGAGATGGCGGCGACCTCGAGCATCATCGAGCCATGTTCTGGCAATGGAAGCAAAGGCTGGCCGAGACGGAGCGCATGCTCGAAGCAATACAGATTCCACATCAAGAGAGCGAAACCGATCTCCTCACACAGCTACTGAGTGCTTACGATCGGGCAAGTGTAGACGCCGGTAGCGGCGACGATGCTGCAGCTGACATTACTCGCAGCGGCATCGAGAGTATAAAGGCCGCCTGGGAAGGCGATCATCCCACAGCCGCACAGCGCCGGGACGCCTGGCCGGACCTGATGCTAGCCGCTTTCCGGTCACGTCCGGAGCGCGCGCACCATGTCTTCATAGCCACCTTCGACGCCTCCACCCTTCCGCCGTATCTGGTCCAGGACACGATCCACTACATGGCCGCGCAACTGCCAGCCAGGGCCAGATCACCAGCTCAAGGGCACTCGAAGGCACCGCCCGCAAACGAAGTTCTTGGCCTCTTGGCCCACGTTCTGTGCAACAGCCCTCGCGACTATATCAGGCTGCAGCAGTCCACGATCTTTTTCTTGACGCGGGGCTTGAACGCCGCGCCCGGCGCAGACGGCGTGGCCGACCTCTACCGGCTTCTGCGAGAGCACAGACACTTGCTCCACAAGCACACGCGTTTGCAAATTGGCGATCGACTGGCCAAGAGCCTGCCACATAAGATGCTCGCCGTCGAGGTGCTGCAGACCGCTCTGGCCGAGACTGACCTCGACATCAACTCGCCCCTCGCTGCCGCCCTCTGCACCGCCATCCTGTCCGTGGTAGACGACAAAGAAGGCGGCAATGCGGCGCCGGCAGGGACGGCGACGGCGGCCGCGACTGCCGCCGCCCCCACACCCGCCGAGCTGTTCCAGCTCTTGCTGCAGTGTGGCTTCGAGCCCAACCTCATCACCTACACGGCCATCATCCGCGGCCTGTGCCTGAACCACGAGCTCGACGCTGCACAGCAGGTGCTCGAGCTCATGGCCGACAACCACCAGGCCGAACCCGACGCCTACGTCTACTCCACAATGATGAACGGCGCCAAGCTGTGCGGCCACTTTGGTGTGCTGCGGCAGGTGGCCGCGTCCGCCTCCGCTGCGGGCATGCGCCACCCCATCGTCTGGAACGACTTTCTGCAGGCCATCCACGTCACCGCCTATGCGGCCGTGCGCAGCGACTCGCATACGAGGCGGCGGCCACGTGTCGTGCCGTCCTTCCCGCTGATGGTGCAGGCGTATGCCAAGCTGTTTGAGGTCGCGCCTTTGCGCAAGCTGCTGCCAGACGTGGAGGTCGTCAGCAATAGCAGCAGCAGTACTGGCAGCAGCACTGACAGCAACAGCAGTGGCGGCAGCGATAACAGCACCAGCGCCGATTCCGAGGCCTTTGATGCGCACGACCGCTGGGAGTTTGCCGCACAGCTGGGTCCCACCGTGCGCGGCCTACCACAGCTATCACCAGCCGAACGCATCGAGCCGACGGGCGCGACGCTGGCCACCATGATCCTGGGCTACGTGCGCGCCGTCTCCAGTCCGTACGCCGTCATTGCGCTGTACGCGCGCTTCCGCCAGCTGCTGCAAGCAGGCGACCCCACGGCCGTGCGCCTCGTCCAGGAGCAGGGCACGCTCGTGCACGATGTGGTGCTCATGGCCCTGTGTGAGTTTGAGGGCATGCTGCGCGTGGCCCTCGACGTCGTCGGTGACATGCTGCGCGATGCGGTAGTTACCAGCACGACTGCCGGCAAGACCACTGGCACAGCTGATAGCACAGCAGCCCACGCTGGCGCTGCCCACCCGCCGCCCAGCGTCTACACCTGGTCCATCCTGCTCAACGGCTTCATGTTTCACCGCCAGGTCAAGCAGGCCGAGCGCATCCTGCACATGATGCGCGAGCGCCGCGTCGCGCCCAACCTCGTGACCTGGAACACGCTGCTTGCTGGCTACGCACGCCTGCAGGATGCGCGCCGCACGGCCAGCACGCTGCAGCGCCTGGAGCGCGCCGGCTTCGAGCCGACCGACTTTACCTTCCGGGCCTTTTCCTACCTCCACGACAAAACGGCCGCACTGCGCCATCTGGAGAAGGCGCGGCGCAGGACGGCAGCTGCGCCGGCGAACGCACCACACGCCGAAACGCAGAGAAGCAGTGCAGCGGGCGAGGAAACGCTTGCACCACAAACTTTGACGCATGGAAACGTCAAAGCGGCCGCGGTGCCAGCAGCTGCTGGCGCGCACAGCTTCCCATCTTCCTCTTCCTCTTTGCCGTCTTCATCATTGCCTGTCGGCCCACCACACCGCCACCACCGCAGCAGACAGGGCACAACTGACGACGCCGTAGGCTTTCTATCTGGCGCTGGCTCTACATCTGTCGACGAGCTACGCCGCCTTGAGAATGAGGTTGAGGTCATTGCTAAGATGATGGACGACGAGCAAAAGGGAAGCCGCCGGCGATCGAGCGCGGGCAGCTGAACAAGTAGCAGAAACACGGTCTCTAGGGGTCTATCGTGCGGAATAGGATATATAAAACACTACAATACATTGGTCATGGCCCTTTCCAACGTCACCATCCAGCAATCACGTCGTCCTGAACGCGTAAGAGAACAGTAGAGTAGGAGAAACACTAATAATAAAACTGCTAAACAAAAAAAAGTTGATAAAAAGAGGGCAAAGCGAACGTGTGTGTGACTAGACAAAAGAAGAGAGAACAGGATAAAAGAAAAGGGGGTATATAGAGAGTGTAGACTGTGTCATGAAAGGCAGGGGGAAGGAAAGGTAAAAGTTGGCTCTCAAGCGCTCATAGGCAGTCGGTCTTCGTCCTTCTCAGGCTCGAAAATGAACTGCCTTGCCCGTGCACTCTCAACCTTGTATGGCAAACCAGAAGGCGAAGTCTCCGGCTGCTGGCCATTGGAACCAGCTTCCTTGTCGAAACTGATGCCCAGGCCGTTGAGCGGTCGGTCCACCACGTTTCTAACATTCGTTGAGGCCAGAGCCGCCGCAAGCATCCGCTTCTCCTCGTCACCAAGGATGTTTGCGTCATCATAGTCATCGTCTGGGTCTTCCTTGGTGTTGCGGGCAACAATTCGGTGGTCCTCAGACTTCTCATCCACGTTCATCAGAGCTGGGGGTCTGTGGCGCATCTGGCGTGCCTTGGCAAGCGAGATTGTCTTCTGCTGGTACGTCGTCCGGATGGCCACCGTATCGTCGCGGTCAATAGTAGCCTTCATCAACGCTGCCATCCAGAGGCGACCTTGCTTGACGTTGGGGACGGCAAAATAATGCACCATGGGCTTGGTGAAGTTGACCGCGCGTGACAGGCCAGCGCGGGGCGGTACAAGCTTGAAAATAAAAATGGATTCTTGCGCGCTGCCCGCCCGTGATGAATCCGGTATCGCATTGGCTTCTGTTGAGGCAAGTGTGGGTACGTTGCTGTTCGCAGGGATGGCAGGCGTCGTCGAGGCGCCCGTGAGAGTGGCATGCAGGCCAGTCAGTCGCTCATTGTCAGCCGGAAGCACACGATGAAACGAAATGTCGATAAGACCTTTTTCTTGGTCATCGTTTTCTGAGTAATAGTAGGCGAGTCGGCGGCCCTTGAGAACAAAAAGCCGTGGTTTCCAAGTGGCCATGAGGTTGGAGCTCCTCTTCTTCATCCAGCCACTGTAGTCGGCATCCATCATGGCCTCGCGAGGCGATATCTTCTGCAAGCCGCGCTGGTATGCGCTCGTCTCCTTTTTGCCCTTCTTTCGCGCAGCATTGCTCCGCGCAGAAGCGGCAGTGGCTGCAGTGCTAGGGCTTCTCATGTCAGGCGACTCCAGTTCAAAACTCGGTCCTGCTGACGGAGTGCTTGAGCCTGCCCGAGACGGCGATTGAACTGGCGAGTCTTTGGGGAAGGGATCAGCATGCACGACGGGCGAAGCCACTTTATGCCGGTCGTGGCCGGAAACAGCATCGGAGAGGGCACGCAGGCCAAATCCGGATGACTTGAGTCCCGGCCGGGCGCCGAACCAGTCACCATGGATTCCCTGGCGGTGGGAAACTGGAGACGCCGGTGATACGGGCGACGGTCGCGACTTGTCTAACGTGCTGCTACTGGAGCCATCGAGTTTTGTGACTGTCGGTGCCGGGGCGTCCTTTGGAGGGATAGCAGGGCGCATGTGGCTTAGTTCCGTCGTGCTGGTCGATGTGGTTCGGCGATGGGGTGAAGAGCCGCCGTTGGCCACCACTCCGTAGTATTTCTGTGCCGCGGGAGAGACGCCAGAACCGTCGCGCCCCGAATCGACGCTACCAAAGTGTGAGTGGCGCGAGAGAGCTGAAGCACTTCTCATCCGATGCTCATCTCCGTATGGGGCGCCAGATGTCATAGCGCCGCCACGTTGGGCTCTCAAGCTCTCGCGGTTCTTCTTCTGCAGCAATGATCGCTGGCGGTTGTCAGCATCGGTTCCGGAGAAGTAACCGCGATCGAAATCAACAGACGGCTCATTCAGGGCTGAGTCGAGACCAAGTTCAAAGTCAGTGGCAGCAAGAGCGTCGTGGAGACCAGCAGAAGACAACGGTCGAGGGTGGAATAGCGGTTGTTGCTGCTGAGCTGGGACCTGTTGGGAATACGGTGAGGCACTACCCAGTGTCCAATTTCGGTCAAACGAGGGATGTTTTTTATGCTGCTGCAGCTGCTCTTGCTGCTGTGGATCCGCCAGAGGGAAAGTTCCGCTACCCATAAGACGGGGTGCAATGGGAGAGGAGATGGATGTGCGGTAGTCGGTAGACGAATGACGGCGGGAATGGTGCAGATCGCGAATGGAAGCAGCCGACGGTCTCTTCTCATGGATGATAGACCGTCGGGGGGAGGAGGTCACTCCCAAATTGTCCAGGAACCCGCGAGGTGAGATGGGTGACACAGGCGAAACCGGTTGCGTAGGGTCCAGCCTGGGAGTCTGGTTGAGAGACAAGTGCCGAGAATGGATCGAGATAGGACGATCGTCAATAGGTGGCAGGCGTTGCTGCAGGGCCGGAGGATTGGTTGAGCTGGTGAGTGTGTTGGTTCGGCTCCCTCTTGACCGCCTTGCATCATCCGAGGCAATGTCGCTCCCATAATTGCTTCGCCGCCGGCTGGCTGTGGTCGATGGTTGGCCATTTACCTCGTCCTGCAAAACTTTGATTTTCTGCCACGTCTTCAGGCGGCGCCCCACTGGGCCCAAATCAAACGCTTTGATGAAGAGTGATGCCTGATCCATGCCCAGCAGTACCTCGCCCGATATTTCCTGGTCTCTGAACACTTCACAGTGGTGCTTCTCCACCCCGACTGTGAACAAGTACTCGGCCACGTCGTCAGGCCCCCATGCTTCGACCTCGTCTCGCGTATGCCGGTTGTCTTCTTCTTCGTCCGTCTCTTCGCCTTGGATGTAGGACATGCGATGGTCAATGTTTGAGCTGTATTCGCTACCCGAGTCGGTGGGTGCATGAAGCTGCGACCCATTTATTCCGGGCGGTGAGCGTAGGTCCGTAATGTGCTCGTCGATGACGTTGAGTGTCTCGTGGAGAACCTGGCTGTCATGGCTTGAGGAACCTAATCGGCTAGTAAACCCTGCACTTGGAGCGACTGGCGGTGATGCCTGGTTGAAGGAAGAGGGGGAGATGGGGGACACAAGAGACGTCGACAATGGGGTTTGTGTGGAAATGGGTGTGATCGAGGCCGTTGGTGTGGTCGGCGATGCAGGTGTTTCGGCAGAGGCGACCGCAAACGAAGGGATGCCCGCAGGGACAGCCGGTGCCGCGGCCGATACGGTGGGTGTGTCGGCCGGCTGCAGCGCTGATGAGATGCCCGTGGGTGCGTCCACAGCGCCATTGGTTGGCGTGACCGGGGACTCTTCCGTTGTTGTTGCATATGAAGCTGGTGGCTGCTTGTCTGGGTTGGGCGGATCGGGTAGCGGGACTTGTTTTACAGCAGCGAGAGCGCTCGCGCCAGTTGGAAAGCCTTTCGGTGACGGCCGAGTGTATACTGGAGAAGAGACGCGTTAGATTCTCAAGCGAAGAATAGGAAGGCACCGGCCATGAAAACAACAAGAAGGGGGACCATACCCTCTGGAAAAAGCCCAGTGTTGCCACTGACCATGTGCTTCCCTAAGAACCAGCCATCGCCGAACTCGTCGTCACGCTCCAACAACTCAACCCGGTCGCCTTTTGCCAGCGATAACTCATCGGAGCTGCGGGCTTGGAAGTCGTCTTGATGCGGGAGCAGGGCAGTTAGTTTTCAAGAAAATAAGGCTTTATGTATGCCATGGTACCGAACCAGGTGATTTAATCAGGGCCGACTCACGGATAACGACGAGAACGTCACCCACTTCGGGTCGTGGCTGTTGTGGTGCGGCCATGGCGGCGGCGAGGATTTAGGGATTGCGTCAGGCGCGACGCAGCGAGAAAGGGGTCCGCCGAGGACGAGTCTCCAAGACGGCGACAGAAAAGGAGAGGAGAGTTCGGCGCTGTCGGCTCGGCGGCAGCGAATACACGGCAGGAGAGGGCGCGCAGGACAGAACACGACCTCCGAGCGAAAGGAAGACACGGTATCGTCAAATGGGGGGGCGATTGTTGACGCGTAGTTGGGACAGACCGGGTATGAGATGGCGGCCAGTGACCCATGGGGCGTCGGTGGCAGCTCGAAAATGTGAAAAGAAACCCGAGGTAGTCGAGTTCGCGGGTGAGAAGAGCAAGGGATGAGAGCCGAATGTTTCTGAGTTGATGAAGACCCATGGGGTGGTGGCGGGTCACGGGCCACAGGAGAGTCCACAGACAAGTGCGCGAGAGGTTGCCCTCAGTACCTCGCGTAGACGGGAAAGACGCTTCGTTGTGGTGCACCAGGCGGTGGTGTTGTACTGTCGTGCAATGTGTTGCGTGGAGTACGGAGTACCTAGGTGGTAATATTGTGCTGGTCGGACGGGGCTGGTCGACGAAAAATGAAATAAAACCCGACCACCGTAGCGAGAAGACGACGAGACTGGCTGTTGGGAAAAGGTGGCTAACCGTGGCGGGACATGAGGGTCAGAGCAGCGGCTCGGCGGTAAGCGCCACTGAAGAAAGCAGCGGGCGGATCTGATTTAGGGGCCAGATCCCGCCTGCTTTTTCTATTAGTGGTGGCTGATCGCGGGCGCCGGCCGATCTGGAGCGTCGAAAGACAGCGTAAGACACGTCGCGTAGGAGGAGGCGCAGAAGAAGAAAGAGGGCTATTGATGCGTGAATGGGAGTGGGAAGAAACAGGATTACTGGGCTGAAAGCCAGTCCTCCAAGACGCTGCCGAAGCAGCAAGTCGAATGAATAACGCGAGACAGTAGGCAAGACAGCGAATGGAAATCACAGGAGACGCAAAAGGAAGGAGGCCTGGCCGGCGCGGACTAATCCATGTTCAGTACTGCGCAATGTGCGTGTCGTCGTTCGTCGAACGTCTTCCGAGCGTCTTTTCGGCGTTTCGGGCGTCTCGGACGCTTCGGAGTATCTTTATTCGAGTTGTCTTGTTCTTGTTGATCTCAGCGTATTCTGTTCAACTGGGCGAGAGTGATGATAGAGACTAACGATGAAGATGGAAAAAGAGATGAAAAAGACGAGGAAGGGCAAAGGCAAACGAAGAGGAAAAGCGAGTGAGAAGAGACTCTATCGATAAAAATACGACAGACTCGGGGGGGAATGCAGACGGTAAGAGGAGGCATGTTTCTGCAGGAAAGAATGTCCGCGTTCATGCAACCTGGCAAAGTCGGTGGCCACGGAGGAAAGTGCACCAGAGAGGGTGGCGCTGCATCCTCCTTATTAGGTGAATATATGGAAGTGGCAGGACATACAACACGAGCCAGACGGCAGGAGTAAGAGCGGTGTGATCACGGGGCACGACGGAAGAGGCAGGCACGCTGCAGACGGAGCAACTTAAAGAGCCACTCCGTACAGCGGCAAGAACACGGCAACCATCAATTTGGCAGGCACAGATAGGCAGGAGTTGCTTTCTGATGCCAAGACTCTAAGCTCGTAAAGCAAAACAGCAACTAGATCACGGGCGCTTGGTCTAGATCTTCCCCGGAGAACCATTGCGGCGGGCCTCCAGCAAGAGTTTAAGGCGATCGTACCAGGCCAGCTGAAAACGAGATGCGTCGATGGAAGACACGATGAGAGCACGTGAATACAGTATACGCACTGTATGCTACACTGTTCCCACCTTTGGCTGAGCCTCGGTATCTTTTCGCCTTGCTACCTTCCTACCTAGATCGCTAGAGAGAGGGCTTTCCTCTGAAAGCAGCGGCACAAGAGTTGGCGAGACAAAATACGTATCGTCGCCAATACCAGCCATGTCATTCCAGCATCTCCGCATCAGCCGGCCGGCCGACTTTGTCGTGCACGTCGAGCTCAACCGGCCCAAGAAGCTGAATGCCTTTATCCCGGAGCTATGGCGGGAGGTGGGCCAGGCGTTTGCACAACTATCAACAGACTCGGACGTGCGGGCCATTGTGCTGTCCGGCGCGGGCGACCGGGCCTTCTCGGCGGGACTGGATATTGGCTCCGCCGGCAAGTGGTTTGAGGAAATGGCCAACCTGCCGGACACGGCGCGGCGGTCCGTGTACATGCGGCGGCACATCCAGGAGATCCAGGCCTCGGTGACGGCCATTGAGGCATGCGAGAAGCGTATGTTTTCCTCTTGGGGGAGGGGCGGACGGAGGTCGGCTGTCCTATTCTTCTTCCATTGCTGACCGTCAGCTGTGATATGTGTTCTGCATGGCATCTCGCTCGGCTTCGCCGTCGACATAGCCTGCGCGGCTGACGTGCGCGTGTGTGCGGCCGACACGCGCTTTGCCGTCAAGGAGGTGGACATTGGCCTGGCCGCGGACGTTGGCTCGCTGGCGCGGCTGCCCAAGCTCGTGGCGTCGGCATCGTGGGTGCGCGAAGTGGCGCTGACGGCGCGCGACTTTGGCGCGGCCGAGGCGCAGGCCGTCGGCTTTGTGAGTCGCGTGCTGCCCACGAAGACGGCAGCCATCGACTACGCGCTGCAACTGGCCGCGCTGGTGGCTACCAAGAGCCCGGTGGCCGTGCAGAGCACCAAGGAGCTGCTAAACCATGGCCGGGACCATGCGGTGGCGGACTGTACGTTGTCCTTCTTGCCTCATTCACCTTCCTCCACCTACTAACGTGTCAAGCCCTCCGGTATACTTCCGTATGGAACGCGGCGGCCATACAAAGCGACGACGTGCAGGCGGCGTTGCTGTCCGGCATGCAGAAGAAGAAGCCGACGTTTGCTAAGCTGTAAGGGTGGAGTCCATGGACGTTTGCGGTATACATATAATACGATTGTATTTGTGGCGTTTCAAGGTCATGGCTCATTAGAGAAAAACGAGAAGCAAGTGCAGAGGATGCAAGAAACGCCCTCGCCGTTGTCCGTGATGTCCGCAATCGCCCCGTCAGTTCGAGTCCGACTCTTCCTCCTCCTGCTGGGTTTCTTTGAGCCGCTGGAAAAAGTAGACAGGGTCAGTAAGGATATAGACAAGACAAAGCGCAGCCGAGAAGACGCACCTCCTCCAACTTCCGCTTCAACGTCTCCATCATGTTCTCGTTGATGACCAGACGCTCCTCGTCCAGGTCCTCGATGATGAATTCGTGGTTCTCGCTGTCGATGTTTACAATAATCGACTTGATGGCCGGGTCACACTCAACCAGCACACCACGGATTGCGCGGACCATGATGGGGTTGGGGTTGGGTGAATGTGAAGATGGAAGTAAAAATACGGTGATGCTTGCATTTGAAGTAAAATGTCCGTGACGCTCAGGCTCCACTCCCCACATCGGCCACTATATTTATTTCCATGTGCTAAGGCCCCGTTATTATTGCCATATCTTTGGGTTCCGCCAGCCTCGTCGTTTTTACAGTGACATGTGCACCAGATACCCAAGAGACATTGGCAAAATCAAGCTTGTTTCTTGTTGACAAAATAGCAAAACCTTGGGGTATTCGATACTATAAACCCAAGTAAATCGTAATGTAGATCATGCGCCATCCGCCGGCCCCTTTCTGGCCAGGCGTCTCTGTTGCTTCCGAAATCATCTAACGCCTTCTCTGGAAAACACAAAAAGACAAGACATCGTCCTCTCTGAAGACGGCCCCGCTGAGGTTTATACCCCTGCGGCTCTGTCCGCAGACGGCTGTGCCGGCTGGTTCGCGCTGTACGCCGGTGGAGATACGGATGGTGCAGGTGGTGGTGTGGGTGGTAGTGTAGGTAGTGGTGTAGAAGGTGGTGCGATGCTCGTTGCCCCTGTTGCATTTGCTGAGACATCTGTTGATGATGGCGGTACTGCTGTTGTGGTGGCCATGGTCGCTTGTGTATGGGCTGTCTCTCCTGTCACATGTGACTCTATGCCGTCGGCGCTGCTCGCCCTTTGCCTTGGCGCGCCACGGACACGTACTTCGCTCGGCGCTGTCACCACGCTGGTAGGGTCAACCGCTGACGCTGCCGCCATTGCCGTCGCTCCCGCCGCCCTTGTCGCTTCCCTGTCGCTGGTCGCCCGCTGCACCCGCTCCTCCTCCTCCTCCACCACCTTTGCCAGCGTCTTGGGCCCGTCGTACGGCGGCGGCGCCTCGCCCAGCTCGTTCAGGCCCTCCTCGTTTCGGCGCGCTGCCAGGGTTGCCAGGTTGATGCTGTTGGCCCAGGCCCACCGGTTCGCCGTCCGCGGCTGCTGAGTACCGCGCACGGATGACGCTGCTGCTGCTAGCAGGCGGTCGTCGGTGCCGGCGGTGCCGCTGCCGCTAAACATGTAGGCAAAGGGAGGCGACGAGACGGTATGACTCAGGTAGAGATCACTGCCGATGCGATAGCTGCGCCAGACGCCGCCGCTGCCGGCCTCCTCGCGGGCGGGAGAGCGACCGACGGTGAACAGCCGCGGGCCACCCCTGGTCCCAGCGCTCCCGGTGGCACCGACACGGTAGTAGCCATCTTCGAGAAAGTCACGCTCGAGCGCGAGCCGCCCTTGCTGGTTAAGGGACACGCCATTGCGGATGCGACGCATGCGGCGCCGCCGGGCAAGAAAAGCGAGGACAGCAATGCCGATAGCGACGACGATAAAGAGCGGCACGACGATGCCGACCCAAGGCTTGGACGAGAAGATCGGGTCGGAGACGTTGTTGTCGTCATCGTCGTTACTGAAGCCAGACATTGTGTGTGCGTGTGCGTGTGTGTATGTGTCGAGAAAAGACGATAAAAAAGGCTGACGAGGTCGTGATGGTAGTCGTCTCGGAGAAGGCGGAAGAGGTGTGAGGGAAATGGATAGGTCGTCGAGCGGCCAGCAGCCAGTGACAGCCTGCCAACGAAGAAAGAAGAGAAGAAAAAGACGACGAAAGGAAAGACGACGAAAGGTCAAGCAGCAGAGACCAACAGCCTCGCTGTCAGCCTAGGGGGCGGACGAGAGAGAAAGGTCGGAATGGCTGGTCGCTGTCCTCGTTCAAATTCCCGATCAGACAACTGGGGCACACATCATCTCGGGTGGCGCGGATATTCAGAAAGATAGATGGATGGCAGGAATATGATCGAAAGGATAGAGAAGGAGGGGAGAGAGTGATGGCCATCGAGGAGAGGCTGTCCGGTCGTTTGGGGATGGTTGGGCTCGAAACAAGGGCCAGTGCATCGCCCCCAGTTTGGCAGACGTAGCTTCAGATTGCGACTTGCAAGGCGGGGATCGTCATTGCGCGGATTTTACGACTTATTACGGAGTACGCTTGGAGCGTATCCTCCGGGACAGCCGGAATCTTAGATGGTGGGGAGATGCCAAGCCACCTTGTTCAGCACACAGTGGCGCCACCATAGCAGCTGTTACGGAGTGCTGCAAGCTGTGAAACTGAAGTAAGCTTTCTTTCACCGCCCTTTATCTGCCGTCGATCTGCCCCTGGTCGACATGATGAGGACAATACGGAGTACATGTACAGAGTAGGTTGGTATCTCACACATAGAAAAAGGAGAAGATGAGGAGAAAGAAAAAGAAAGAAAAGACTTGAGGACAGCATCTGCTGTCGTGTCGCATCAGGGCCGTTCGTCCCTATCTCAGAGACGGGCAGGAAGGGGCTACAAGGGGCTTAGTGCTGTAGCACCCTGAGGAACCTGTACATGTACTGCAACCCTCAGAAAGTTGCACCGTCGCATCGCAAAACGCTGTACGGAGCTTTGCGCTTGCCGCTTATTACTGCAGCATTCTATCAGAAACAAACACACGGCCTGAGGTTGTGCAACAACCAACCCCCTTTTTGTCGAAACGTCAGGCAAACAAACCAGACGTCCCACTGAGCATACGGAGCACGGAGTACGGAGTATTCTTTCTTTTCTACGGAGTAGTTGAACGGTCTTATCCACTCCCGTCTTCCGTCAAACATTTCACCCTTTTGTTTCTTCTTCCTTTCTTTCTTCTTTTTCTTATAATAAAACTTCCAGGTTGAGCTCCAATGTGCTCACGGGGTATCTATTTTCTCGTTAGTCTTGTCGCAGAAAGATGATGGCGTTGAGACGACAAACTCACCGCAGGCCAAACGCCTCCAGCACGGAAGGGTGCAGCACACCCAGCTCGCCTATCCGCTGTGTCTTGCCGTTGATGCGCAGGTAGATGGCCGCCGCGCGACCCGGGAAGAAGGTCGGGTCGTCGATCTCCCGGATGAAGTAGCCGTCCTTGCCGCTATCGGCACTGCCCGCGGCATCCAGCTTCTCGGTCTTACCAGCTAGGCCCTCCTCGTGCGTCACAAACGCCGTGCGCAGCATGGCCATGACGCGGTCCAGCAGGCCGTGCACCATCTCGAAGCCCGCCGACTTGTTGGAGTAGGCCGCCGCCCAGTGACGCTCGTTGCGCGCCTTGCGCTCCTGCCGCTCATCCTTGAAGGCCACGTCCGCCACCTCGGTGATCATCAGCGGCAGCGCCACGCTCTTGTTCTCGCGGATGGTCTTGAGCAGGCCCGGCAGCAGCGACGTGCGCACCACCTGGTACTCCGCCGTCTTGGGGTTCGCCAGCTTGATCGCCGTGCTGCCGTCGTCGCCGCGGTTCAGCCAGGCAAAGTTCTCGTCGTGCGAGCACAGGATCAGCGGCATCACCTCGACCCAACCCGCCATGGCCGACTCCAGACGCACAATGTCCGTCAGCTTGTTAATCGGCAGCGGCTGACCAATCGTAGCCGACTTGTTGGGCGACGACCGCGGCAGGTTGTTGAAGCCGTAGGCCACTGCCGCGTCCTCCATAATGTCGCAGGGGTGGAGGATGTCCGCCCGCGTAGGCGGCACAGCCACGTGCAGCAGCCGGCCGTCGGCCGTGGGCGTCGCGTCAAAGGTGACCTTTTTCAACAGCGTGGCCAGTGCCTCCGGCGACTCGGAGAGCCCGGTGCACTGGTTGATGTAGTCGACCTCGACGTCCACGACACGTGTGGCCAGGCTGGGTGTCACGCGCGAGGCACCGTTGTGCTCGGACACAATGCGCACCGGCTCGATGGTGAAGGGCTCCGCGCAGCAGCCCGAGAACATGGTGACCATGATGTTGCAGACAATGTCGAGCTTGGTCTCGTCGGTAGCGGTGATTTCGATGAACACGTTCTTGGTGTTGAGCGTGATCTTGGAGTGGTCGCCGTTGATGATGGGCGGCAGCGAGCACACGACCCGGTTGGCGTCGTAGATGGCCGGGTACACTTCTTTGTCGCGGATGATGTGTAGGTAGCGGCCGAGGTGCTTGTCGGACTCGTAAAAGGCCATGAGCTCTTCGCCGTTCATCGCCTGCGTCTGGTTGAGCGGAATGAAGGTGATGTCCTTGGGCGCGTGTGCCTCGTAGGTGAAGGGGCCCTGGATGGTGTCAAGGTCGTGCGTGCCGATGGAGACGCTGGTGGGAGAGCGCGTTAGCATCCAATCACGGCCATTTTCCTGACCTCCGTCGACTCACAGGGTACGCTGCCGCGCCAGGTTCTGGTGCAACTTGTCCTGCAGGCTGATGAAGGAGTCGTAGGTGGCCTGGTCAAACTTGATGTTGCGCAGGATGGCGCCAGCCACCAGTGGCCGCACACGCGCCGTGTCCTTGCTAACGGTGATGGTCTGCATCTTGTCTTCAGGTATGTCGAGTAGTCGAAACTTGGGGAAGGGTACCTTGCCGCGGAAGACGTTGAGATTCAAGGCAATGCCCTCGAAGCAGAGCATGTCGTAGCCTGGTGGTCAGCCGCATGAAGAGAGATGGAGAGAAAAATAGAGGACAGGACAAGCAGCTTACGGTTCGCGCCAATCTCAATCTTGAGTTCAGGTGGCTCGTCGGTCGGCCGCGCTGGGTCGTCCTCGGTGTCCTCGTCGACCTCAACGCCGAACTCGAAGCACAGGTTCTGGAAGCCATCGGGAGTAAACCTGTAACGTCAGCTGGTGCCTTTCTTCCCATTTGCCACTTCTACCTCCGTTCCATCGTTCTTCCTCCTCGATCCCATACGCACGTTTCGCCCAGCTCGTTGAAGAGCCGGTACTTGTCCACCGCAATGGTCGGCATGGTGCCTGGCGAATGTGGGGTAGTGTGAGCAGCAATGGAAGAGCTGTTGAGACGGAGCGATTGAACTGGCTGAAACGCAGGTGCCAATTCGCAGTTCCGTTCGCGATGCTGTGTGCTGTCGTGCTGTCGTGATGTCGCTGTTAAACTGGCCTTCCGTCCGTTGTCTCTTGGTTGAGTCACTCGGCCATAAAAAATCCCGTGCCGTTGAAAAAAAGTATCCCCGCTGGTGGGGTCTTCACCGCCTACCTTACAGCCTGTCCTAAACCTCGGGCATAATCGATACACCAATTCGGAGATCACGGGGTTTTGATCGCCGAGACGTATGACACCAGCAGTAAGCCATATCTTGTCAGAAACTCCTACTCCCTAGAAGAAGCAGTTCATTCTCAGCTACCTAGGTGAAGGGTCACTCGTCTTCACCCGGGCGGCGGATCAGTTCCCATCAACCGGTGCGGAGATATGGCTGCGTCTACTAGGTTTGTCAATGATGACTTGATGCCGGGGCCTTGTTCTAGCATCTACTCCGTACCTTACAGACTGCAATCCGTATGTGAACCACCTTCTCGAAAACCAGGTTGCCACGCGATGATATCCGGTCGCCCTGGCGGTAGGATGTGCCAATGTGCCACCCAAAGAAGGCGCACCGTCAACAACCCCTACGATTTTTTTTGATTTTGATAGCATTACTTTTTGTTCCAGTTGCTTTGTTAAAAAATGTGATTTAAACAGGCAATGAGTTTTAATCGACCTTTTCTGGAAAAAATGACTTCAAGCTACTCTGCTTCCTCTCCTCTCCTTCATTCTAAAGCCCGTGTTTGTCTCGCCGCCACAATGTTCCCTACTTCCGGGTGGCGGTGGCACCGTGTCCGGCCTTCAAGTGAGTGGTTTCTCCGACGCCGATTTTACCGGCGCGAGATCACCGTCATGGTCGAAGGCCAGGTTCTCCACACGGCCAAGTCCCGCCGAGTCTTTCGACCACATGCCTGTTCCCGATACATATATCAGTAATCTTCCAGATGATATCTTCTCATTGAATAGTCGACAAATGTAGTTGGCCCTCCCTTTTTTTTGCCTTGAACGGAACAACGCAGACTCCCTTCCGATGATTGCTCCTTTTTCATGCACGCAGAGCTCTCTGTTGAGAACGAAACACAACCACGGGATCTTGGTGTAAAAGAAATATAATGCTGGTCCAAAACACCAAACGCCAGAAAGAGGAAAGGGACTAGAGAAGAAAATGCCAGAGACAGGAAAACGGGAAACAAGAAAGAAAAGAAAGAAAGAGAAACACTCCCCACACAGTGACAGAAGATCTCGCAGAATTAAATAGAACGAGGGATGTGAAACGCATACCAGGACAGAGACGGAAAAGAAAAAAGAGGCGAATGCAGACCGGTTAACGGCCGTGACAAGAATGCAAGCCAAACATGCCGAACTCCAATGCACGCCGTCCATCTCGCAAACAGTTGCTTTCCGTGTTGCGATTTTTTCCACCCCTCTTTTTCACTTCTTGTTCGCCGTCTTGTTCTCCTCCAGCGCGTCCGCCAGCATCTGTGCGGCCTCCTTCGTCTTCACCTGCAGCATCCACGTCTCTAACCCGTTGCCAGACTCGTTGGCCGTCGTCAACTTGACGTACTTGGCGTTCGGCTCTGGCTTGTACGTAAATTCCGGCAGCAGCGCCTTGTTCAGCGCCACGTGTCCGCGCGGCTCTGCCCGCAGCAGCAGCCGAACCGCGCCCGTTGTCTTGTTTCTTAGCACGCGCAGCGGGCCGACACCTTCCGTCTTCCACGGAGACTTCTTATCCTTTGGTGCCGGTGACTCGCTTTCCGAATCGTCCTTGCCCGTAACAAGTCGCAGGGCCTTCGCGCGCACCTCATGGACGACGGACTCGTCCTCCTCGCCCGGGCCGCCTTCGGTTAAACTGATTTGTTCCTGTGGAGCCTCATCTCCGTCAGCCTGGTGTCCAGAATTGTCCGCGTTATTCTCGGTGGCACCAGGCTCGGGAGTGCCAGTGGCCGGTGTAGTAGCCAGGCTAGAGGCGCCACCGAGATTTGTGAAAGGGGTGTCTGATGCGGCAACATCTGGTCAATACCTGCGCCTCTGCGAAAACCTAAAGCCAACAAAACACTTACTAGTACCTGAAGAAACACCGCCCGTGGGAGGGGCGAGATTGAATAAGGATGCGACGCCATCCGGCTTTGCCTGTCCAAACAGGGGGGCACTGTTCGATTGCGATGCCCCCCCGCCACCAAAACTGAAGATGCCCGAGGAGCTCATGCCGTTTGCCGCAGGAGTGCTGGTAAAGCTGTTGTTCGGCGTAGGTGCGATTTCGGTTGCTTGCGTCGACGCTTGAGACCCGCCGCCAAAAGAGAACAAAGCACCCGGTCTACCAGCGCTTGGATTCGTCGGTGCAGGCGCGGCCGCCGTGCCTCCAAACTGAAACGCAGAAGCGCCTCCCGTACCCGACTGACCGTTTGACCCGCCTGCGCCAAAGTCAAATGATATCGTCGGTTGACTCGCAGCAGCATCTCCCGTTGCAAAGGGATTACGGAAAGACTGCCCTCCGCCTCCCGTGCCATTAAACATAAACGAGGAGCCCGCAGATCCCGTACCTCCGGCGCCAAAGCTGGGACCAGACAAGGCCCCCGTTGCCGTATCCTGCGGTGGCTGCGCAGTAGACGAGCCAAAAGAGAACAGAGGCGTGGACAGTTGAGATTGAGCCGGAGCGGCGCTGTTCGTATTGCCACCACCAAACCCGAAAATGGTGCCAGACGGAGCTTGGCCCGTGGTCGGCGCCGTATTACCAAAGAGCGATGTGGCAGCTTGGGGTTTTGGTAACGTGGACCCAGCATTAGGTGCCTTCGCACTGTCACTATTGGATTTTGCCGCGCCAAAGGAGAACAGAGGGGCAGACGACCCGGACGCCGTAGACCCGTCAGTCGTATTGCCAAACAAGTGACGCTTTGCTTGAGGCTCCTCTCCGTTTTTGAAATCGCTGCTCTTGCCATCATTTCCAAAAAGACCATTTGTTGGCTGTACAAACGGCGAAGTAGTCTTCGGAGCAGAGTCATCCTCTGCAGAACGCTTCGGGGCACGAGACGATGTCTCGGGCTTCGGAGCATTGCCGAACAAGGTTTGAGACTGCAGAGCAGGGGTGCCCGCTGGTGAACCAAAAGCGGAACTGGGTGCAACCGCTGCTGCTGGCTCTGTCGTGGAGGACGTCGGCTTTCCAAATAGTGACGTGGATGTTGATGCCGAAGTAGACGGCGCACCGAACAACGAGGGCGCAGGAGCGGGTGACGCCGGAGCTCCCGATGGTTGTGCAGCAGGAGATCCGAAAAGTGGCGGAGCAGACGACGTCCCGCCAGCAGAATTGTTCAAAAATCCGAAAAGTGGTGTAGGTGCGGCCTGCTTTGGAGCATCAGATAGAGCACCTGCTTCCGGCTTGTTTACTGCCGATCCATCTGAAGCTGGGGATTGCGCTGCTTTTGCAGGCGGCGCGGCTGGAGTCCCAAAATTCAAGAGTGATGAGGTAGCCCCAGTGCTACCACTAGCTGCAGGCGTGGCAGTCGAAGCGCTTCCAAATAGAGGTTTGGCCGATGTCGAAGACTGACCACTAGCAAACTTGATGGGGCTGTCAGGGGTCCAGGTCTTGTTGGCAGAGGCGGGGAATGCTGACGGCTCCTTCTCTTTCTCCGGGCTCGGTCTTTCAGATGTTGGCTTGCTGCCGAATAACGATGAAGTCGTAGACTGCTGGAAGGGGGCCGGAGAACCTTCACTGCCGAAAACGCGGATCGGTTGTCCATCACTGCCCTTACTGACACGATCGAAGAGACTGCGGCCTACCGCCGCGTCCGATGCGTCCGATGCGCTACTTGAGACAGCGGGCCCAGGCGTATTTGAGTTGGTCGGATTGGGGGCAAAAGACGAAGCAAACGGCTGAGAAGCAGACGCTGTCACGTTTGTAGCAGTGCTACGGTTGTCGGAAGTACCGTGAGCGTTCGGTTCGTCCTGACCATCTGAGTCGTCCGTGTCTTCCGCATCAGCGTCAGCATTGTCGTTAGCACTGCCCTTAGCAGAGCTAGCATCAGACAGGTAGCCAAAGATGTTGCTGTTCTGCGCTGCATTCCCTTTCAGACTGCCCTCCAAAACAGATCGTGCCAAACTAGTGCCGTTCGGTGCAGGCCTCGATGATTCCCCGAACGTGCTCGACTTGAAGAGTGAAGACTTTTGAGTCGAGTTGCTATCGGCCGGGGGTTGTGACACTTTAATTGTCGGCGTCGTCGTAAAAGGCGAAGGTTCTTTGGCTGGCGAATTTGCTACCTTTTCGAAAAAGGCTTTCGTGGCGGAAGGCGTGCTGGCTGGGGTGGCGCTTAGCGCCGGCTTCTGCAGCTTGTTACGCTGCAGCTGCTCCGGACCTTCACTTCTCGTGGCCTTCCTCTTCGACTTGTTCAGCGGAGTACTCGTCTCTGTCAGTGGCTCACGGTCAGCAGGCGCTCGGTCCGCCTTCGTGTCATCAAGAGGACGCGATCGCTTGTTGCTGGGCAGGTCCGAGCTGCCGGCTGCATGAGCAGACGGGTCGATGTTGTCCTGGGCCTTGCGCTTCCCTGCCCGCAAGATGCCTTCTGTGCCGTTGGGCTTCGACCCCAGCTTTCCTGGCTTCTGTGTCTTGGAGAGGTACGAGGAGTTGAGAACAGCTGGCTCCTCCTCTTCCTCATCCACGTCAGGAATGTTGTGGTCGGCCTTCCATTTCCTGAAAGTGTCTTTGGACACCTTGACTGTCTTGAACTCGTAAAGGCCATACCGCAACATAATAAGACTGCGGTTCTTCTCGTATTCCTTGGCAAAATTCAAAATGTTGATTCTCCAGTCTTTTTTGAGGAAAATATCGTCCGCCGCGTATTTCAGACGTCGCAGGTCCAGGATGCAAAAGAACTGTTTCTGTTGTTCTTCGTTGAAGTCGGGAGGGCAGAGATGGGCCAGAAAGTCTTGCGCATAAAGAGTTTTATTGCCGGCTTTGCCTTCCTTCGCGGCCATGTCGGCAAGCGCTTCGCCGCTCAGCGTGGGATCTGGATCGGGGATCTTCAGGTGGAAGAGGTCGCTGGAGGACACCTTGGCCATATCACGAGCACCCAGCTCAGTCCCCGGAGCACGAAGGGAGCGGCCCGGAGTTGTTGCAGGGAAGTTGCCACGCAAGGTATTGGCAGGAACGCGGGGTGTGAAGGTAAACGCAGGCATCTCTCGAGAGATGGAATCGCGAAACATATTCCGCGGTGTTGTTGCGGACGAAAAGTTGGTTCGTTTTGGGGTCGCAGTGGACCTCCCCAGACTGCTGCTCGAATACAAGTTGGTACCGTGGTGGAACGCGTTGGCTGCTGCATTGTTCGCGATGTTGGTTGAGCTAAGGCGACTTGATGGTCCCTGAACGCGCTCGTGAATTCTCCGCTGAGCCAGCTGGGTGGGAGATGCACGCTTCGCAGGACTCTCAGGGGACTCGACAGGCGGCGCGGAGAATGTGCCGGAATAGCGTGTTGGGGTCTGCTCCGCTGGACGTGCGAAGCGCGTTTGCGTCTGCGTATGCGACGCGGCTCGCCCGCCATTTACGGTCGCTTCTGCATCTTTTGTTGTCGGCGCTGCTGGATGTGCATCCGTATGGGCAGCAGATCGACCGCCACTGACGAGGCCGGTCAGGCTACTAAACCACGACCTCTGTCTCTTCTGAGGGGTCTCCATGGTGATGAGAGATGCACACCGTTGAGATGATTGATGACGGCGGTTAGGCTTTGGAGCGAAAACGATCGGGCGCAGGGGAATGCATGGACGCTGTGTTGCCAAGCCGGACCACACGATGAAAAAGGAAGTGGAGGGGGGAAAAGTGAATGTGGAAAGGGTGTCTGTTGATGGTCGTGGTGACAGTCGGCGCGAAAGAAAACAGAAGGGAGTCGCGTTGATGGTTTTCGCGATAGGGGAGGATACTTGGGAAAGTCGCGACAGGAGAAAAAATTTGGAGGCCAAAAAATATTGATGATGTGGCGCGTGTTATTAGCAGGGGTTGCAGAGGAAGGTGCTAGAGCAAAAAAGTGGGAAAGTCGGCCGAAGCAGCTCAGCCAATAGAATGCAGAGAAAACGTTGCGTTGAGGGAGGCCCATGAATGGAGATGAATGAGGGTATTGAAGAATGGGGGTAATACTCCGTACTCTACGGAGTACTGCAGGAGTTAGATAGGTAGGTATTCTTTGGAGTACATGTACATGTACGAAGAACGGAGTACCTACTCCGTACCTACCTACCTACCTACTAGGTACCTAGGTAGGTAGACAGGAGGTACCTTTAGCAAACAACACAATTTACAAGGTGATTCAACGGCCCAGATTCAACTTTGCCTGCGCCGGACGTGATGCCCATTCAACGGTTGTTCTCTTTTGTGTCGATATAATGGCGTACACTGAGCAGGCTCTGCGTCGTACTCCTTGCTTCAGCTACGAAAACCATTCCTGCACATCGTGGCGGAAGGCGGGAATGATGCCGGCTACTTCCCGGTTACGGTGCTGGGTCATAGAGCCCGCCCGGCCGGGAAAGAGCGAGTCTTGCATCGCATCCACATGGCATAGAAATCAAGAAGACAATGGCACGAAAATAAGAAGGAACAGTCCCGCCAGGTGAGCCGGGGCTCCGTAGGCGGTCGACGCACTAACATTACACAGGCATCGAAGCTATGTACAGGCCTCACAGGGCAAACTGGAGCCTGAGATCGGGCATGAGCACAGAGGACACGCGCTAATTTTTGCAAAGCCTCGGGGATCGCCAGCGCCATTGGGCAGCTCATTGGACAACAAACCGAGTGTTTTTCAGCATCCGAAACTGATGGAAAGATCAGTGGATGTGCTCTTCCTCTGCCCCTCCTTTGTCCTTTCTTGTCCCGGTCTAGAAAACCTCGACTCTCACCAAGAATACTTCTTGACAGTCCGGCCGATTAATCGCTCGTCTCGTTTTAAGCTTGCCCCCCACAGCTGAGGTACCTACCACCTATATTTTGACTCGTGCCCCCCTCTTTTTGCCAGAATCCCCTCTCTTCTGCAAAACAACACAACCTCCCAACGACCCAACCAAGCAGCCAAACACGAACGTCCGCAACAATGGGTGTTTTCTCTGATCTGAAGCTCAAGTCGGGTGTCATCTACGGCGATGATGTGCTGAAGCTCTTCCAGTATGCGCGGGAGAAGCAGTTTGCCATCCCTGCCATTAACGTGACGTCGTCGTCGACGGTTGTCGCTGCGCTGGAGGCTGCCCGCGATTCTAAGTCGCCCATCATCCTGCAGGTGTCCAACGGCGGCGCCGCTTTTTTTGCTGGCAAGGGCATTGCCAACAGCAAGGAGAAGCAGGAGGCGTCTGTCTCCGGCGCGATCGCTGCTGCGCACTACATTCGCTCGATTGCTCCCGTCTACGAGATCCCCGTCGTGCTGCACACAGACCATTGGTAAGCGTGATTGTTTTTCTTACAACTAGTCTTGAACTTTGCTAACAACGCAGCGCCAAGAAGCTGCTGCCGTGGTTCGACGGCATGCTCGACGCCGACGAAGCTTTCTTCAAGGAGCACGGCCACCCCCTCTTCTCCAGCCACATGCTCGATCTGTCGGAGGAGTCGCTCCAGGAGAACATTGAGATCACGGCCAAGTACTTCAAGCGGGTGGCTCCCTGGAAGCAGTGGCTCGAGATGGAGGTCGGTCTGACCGGTGGCGAGGAGGACGGAGTCAACAACGAAGCTGTTGACAACGCCTCTCTGTACACACAGCCCGAAGACATCTGGGAGATCCAGAAGACGCTGAGCGCCATTGCCCCGTACTTCAGCATTGCTGCGGCCTTCGGCAACGTTCACGGCGTCTACCACCCCGGCAACGTGCGCCTGCACCCCGAGCTGCTAGGCAAGCACCAGGCCTACGTCTCTGAGAAGCTGTCCGACAAGTCGGGCAAGCCCGTTTTCTTCGTCTTCCACGGCGGCTCCGGCTCGTCCAAGAAGGAGTTCAGCGACGCTATCGGCCATGGTGTTGTCAAGGTCAACCTGGACACGGACCTGCAGTGGGCATACCTGGTCGGCCACCGCGATTTTATCACCAAGAACATCGAGTACCTCAAGACGCAGGTCGGCAACCCGGAAGGTGCTGATAAGCCCAACAAGAAGAAGTACGACCCCCGCGTGTGGGTGCGCGAGGGCGAGAAGACGATGAAGACCCGCGTCGTGGAGGCCCTCAACGACTTCGGCACGGCTGGTCAGCTGTAGAAGAGGCATTTTTCTTATCAGGTGTCCATGTCTGGATTTTATCCCTCTTTTGTGTGACTCGTTGAGACTTTGATCCACACCAGCTAGAAAATAAATCAAATAAAATCGCTCTCACGAACGAATGCGTCGATTTGTCCAATGAAATACACAACTATTATGATGTCTCCTATTGGCGGCTTTGAAAGTCGTCCCGCGTCTTGAAACGGTTCGTCGGTTCGTTAATACCTCTACATATGTAAGCCAAAAGTTGAGGACGTTGTATCAGCTTATTGTTCTCCCGAGAGACAGGAGCCGACATGCTGTTCCGTCGACTTCGGTCGGGCCAAATGTGCCTCAATAACCATGAGTGACAACAACATACAAACAGCTATCGTCAAAGCATTTTTTTTGCGCAGATGGTGCTTGATAATTCTAACAGAAGAATACTCGAAGATGAATACAGGGGCTTGAGGCCAGATAACTAGGTCAGACCGAAGTCCCAGCTGCCCGAAAATAGGAAATCAATGCAAAAACCACCCAAAGCCGCCAAAGAACTGTCCCTGGCAACCCTCCAGGGCTGCCAATGCGCCATCCATTTTCGTGAACCAGTCATTGTCCACGCCGTTATATCGAGTGTTCGGATGTTATCGTGGTTTCCAGCCGCCCTCTTTCGCGCCCTCTGCTCGTCTGATCAACTGTGCCCAAGGACATCGAATCCGTTTACAGCTTCGCCTTGGCACGGGCCTTGTTGAGAATGGGCTCCAGCTTGGCGGCCTTCATAATGTTGCCCTTGATCTTGAGCTTGCCGGACATGAAAAGAGACTGCGCCTTGGCTTTGCCCTCGACAAGCTTGCCAAAGTCCTCATCATTAAGGCGGAGCTCGACTGTGAAGGCAATAGGTTAGCTGCGGGACGACAGAGCGATGGAAAAAGAAGATCTTACTGTCCGACTTGTCGAGGCTCTTGACAACCTTGCCTTCATTAACAAGGTCAATGAACCAGCTGTCCGTGTCGCCGGCCTTGTTCTTCAGGGTGATCTGGAAAACGGCCTTGCCATTCTTGATTGCGTCTTTACGATCTGCCTCGCTGGCACCAAGCGCATCATTGATGGCGTCGAATGCGACGGAGGACGCGAACTTGTCTGTCAAGAGAAACAAAGAAGTCACCCGTCAGCTGACCGTTTCCGAACTCCTGCAGCATCCCCGTCAAGTGTTTGTAGTTACCATCAGCGAGAGACATGGTGGTGGTTGAAGTCTTGCGACAGGGATTCAATTGGAGTATACAGTTCGGGGTCGATGGATCGAGGGAGTGTAAGAGATGGCCTGAAGGAATATAGTGTTTGCGAGGTCGACGATGAGAGTTTAAACAGGGGAAGAATGGAATGGAAGGAGGAAAAAGAAAACAAGAACAACAGAAATCCGGGGAAGTGTTGGGGGTTTTGTAGGAAAGAGGTTCCACTGTTGGACACTCTGGGGGAAAAGGCTTATTAGGCCTGGCGATGACGCTGTGGGCGAGCGACAAGACATGTGAACCTCGGCGAACGCCTTGTCATGTGTGTTGGTGTGGGGGGTTAAGTTTTAGTGGGGAATCGATCACGTGACTATTTAATAATGGCTATATGGAGTAGGTGGGGAGCCGCTGACCACTCACAGCGCATTCCAGCCTTGCCAACTGCAGGAAGCTTTTTCGCGGCGCGTTGCAAAACCTAAAAAAAGTCAACGGCCCGCGCATCGAGACAGCGATACGAGCCATTCGATTAACCGCAGAACGGCGCACCCGTCGCGATGGATGACCTATATGACGAGTAAGTAGCGTCGTGTGTTACTTGTGCTTGTCTTCGCTGACACAATTGCTAGGTTCGGCAACTTTATTGGCGAGGAACCTGAAGCTTCGGAGGTCGGCTCCGAGCAAGGCGATGCAGACGCCGAAAACTATGTTTACGAGGACGAGGAAGACGGGGATGACGATGGCGCTGACCAGGAACTGATGGAGGTTGACGGTATGTTGGGACTCTTGGCTTTTTACATCCCACCCCCCTCTTGCGGGGCGCTTATGCTAACGGAAGCCATACTGTAGACGAAGGGCCGTCGAACGCCGTCGTCCTGCACGAAGACAAGCAATACTACCCGACCGCGGCGCAGGTATACGGGACGGAGGTCGAAGCGCTGGTGCAAGAGGAGGATGCGCAGCCGTTGACGGAGCCCATAGTGGCGCCCGTCGAGCAAAAGAAGTTCACGGTCGAGGAAGACCACCTACCGCCCGTCTTTTTCGACCGTGGCTTTATGACGGATCTCATGAACTTTCCCGACCAAATACGGAATGTGGCCTTTGCAGGCCATCTACACCACGGCAAAACGGCGTTTATGGACATGCTGGTTCTCGAGACCCACGACATCAGTGGAAGGCTAGAGCAGCGCACGGGCAAAACTCGCGACGAGCAGCTGCGGTATACGGATGTGCACATCATGGAACGGGACCGCGGCCTGTCGATCCGGGCGGCACCTATGAGCCTGGTTCTACAGTCAACCAAGGGCAAATCGCATTTGATCAACATACTCGACACCCCAGGTCACGTCGACTTTGCCGACGAGGTGGCGGCGTCCCTGCGGCTGGTGGATGGCCTTTGCTTGGTTGTGGATGTTGTTGAGGGCGTCCAGATTCACACCGAGATGATAATCCGGCACGCCGTGCTCGAAGACATTCCGCTGACGCTGGTGGTCAACAAGGTGGACCGACTGATCCTGGAGCTCAAGCTGCCGCCGGCCGACGCGTACTACAAGCTCAAGAGCACGATTGAGGAGGTCAACAAGGTCATTGGCGAGACGCTGCCGACGCGCGCGGACGAAAAACGCCTCAGCCCTGAGCGTGGCAACGTGCTTTTTGCCTGCACAAGCATGGAGTGGTGTTTCACGCTGTCGTCTTTTGCCAAGATGTACGCCGACAGCTTCGGCGCCATGGACACGGACGAGTTTGCGCGGCGGCTCTGGGGCGACATCTTCTTCAACCCAAAGAAGCGGACGTTTACGCGCAAGGCCGTTGAGGACAAGGCTAAACGGTCATTTGTCCACTTTGTCCTCGAGCCCATCTACAAGCTTTTCACCCACGCCATCAGCGAAAGCCCGCAAGATCTCAAGGCATTCCTGGCGCCGCTTGGAATCGTCCTGAAACCCTCGCAGTACCGGTCCGACGCCAAGGTGCTGCTGAAGCTTGTGTCCAAGCAGTTTTTCGGGCCACCGTCGGCCGCCTTTGTCGACATGGTGGTCAAGCATGTGCCGTCGCCCGTGGAGGCGTCGGCGCGCCACCTCGAGCGGTACTATACGGGCCCTCTCGATACCAACGTGGTCGAGTCGATCCGCACGTGCGACCAGGACGGGCCGCTGGTTGTGGAGGTGACCAAGCTCTTCAGCTCCAGCGACGCAAAGACCTTCCAGGCCTTTGGACGCGTCTTTAGCGGTATAGCCAGGCCCGGCGCGGAGGTGCGTGTGCTAGGCGAGGGCTACTCGCTGGACGACGAAGAAGACATGGCGCCTGCGCAAATCACAAACGTGTGGATCGCGGAGACGCGGTACAACATCCCGACGGACGGGGTTCCGGCGGGCAACTGGGTGCTGCTGGGCGGCGTGGACAATTCGATTGTCAAGTCGGCGACGGTCGTGGCGAAGCACTTTGGGGGGGACGACGACGAGGACGCGTACATTTTCAAGCCGGTGACGCACTACACGGAGTCGGTCTTCAAGATCGCGGTGGAGCCGGTCAACCCGTCGGAGCTGCCCAAGATGCTGGACGGCATCCGGCGGATCAACAAGAGCTACCCGCTGATTACGACCAAGGTGGAGGAGTCGGGCGAGCACATCCTGATCGGCACGGGCGAGATGTACATGGACTGCGTGATGCACGACCTGCGGCTGCTGTACGCGGACATGGATATCAAGGTATCGGACCCGCTGACGCGGTTCTGCGAGACAGTCGTGGACGAGTCGGCAACGCGGTGTTGGACGCTGACGCCGAACAAGAAGAACCGCATCACCATGGTGGCGGAGCCGCTGGAAGACGGCCTGGCCAATGACATTGAGTCGGGCGCCGTCAAGATCAAGGACCCAGTGCGTAAAACAGCCAAGTTCCTGCAGGACAAGTACGAATGGGATCTGCTGGCGTCGCGCAGTGTGTGGGCGTTTGGCCCAGACGAGATGGGGCCCAACCTGCTGCAAGACGACACACTTCCGGGCGAGGTATGTACTCTCACGCACACATGTCGACATTTGGGGTTGGGACGATCACTGATTGCTTTGTTGTTACTTTTAGGTCGACAAGAAGTTGCTCAACACGGTCAAGGAATCGATTCGGCAAGGTTTCAGCTGGGCCGCCCGAGAAGGGCCCCTGTGCGAAGAACGTGAGTTGCTCTCTCTCTCTCTCTCTCACCTACCTCCCCCCCCTCTCTCTCTCCTCCCCTCTCTCCCTAACATCTCTCCAGCCATCCGCAATACCAAGTTCAAGTTGATGGACGTCACCCTCGCACAAGAGACCATCTACCGCGGCGGCGGCCAGATCATCCCGACGGCGCGCAGGGCGTGCTACGGCTCGTTTATGTTGTCGTCGCCGCGCCTGATGGAGCCAGTGTATCTGGTGTCGATGACGGGCACCAAAAAGGCGTCGGACCAGCTCTACCAAATCCTATCGCGGCGCCGCGGCCACGTGCTGACGGACGGCGGCATCCCTGGAACCAAGCTGTCGCGCACGGTCGGCCTGCTGCCGGTGATCGACTCGTTTGGGTTCGAGACCGACTTCCGCATCTCGTCCGAGGGCGGCGGGTTGGTCAGCATTGTGTTTGACCGTTGGCAGGTGGTGCCGGGTGACCCGCTGGACCGCGACGTGGTGCTGCGACCGATGCAGATGGCGCCGGTACAGGGGACGGCACGGGACTTTGTACTCAAGACGCGGCGGCGCAAGGGTCTGAGCGAGGACGTGTCAATTGGCAAGTTCCTGGAGCCGGAGCTGTACAGCGAGCTGGTGGCGAGCGGCACGCTGGAGGAGGGGTCGTAGTAGAAGCAAAGGGGGTTGCTGTTGCATCGTCACGAGATCATGCAGCACGGCGAGCTAGTTGCATAGTGTTTATGACGGCGTATGATCCATGGAAAAGGGTATATTGAACGGTAAATATAGGAGTGCATTTGGATATGATGTGATGGATACTTTCTGTATTTTCATTCGTCGTCGTCATGGCCTCATGTCCCAAATCAAACACCCATTCGTGACATGGTTGAGAGAACGAGAGAAAGTGAGGCAGAGAGGAGGACAACGTGGATCAATTTCGGGTGCAGCAATTATAGCCTTAGGAGGCCATGTCAGCGGACAAGACGGATGGATCTGTCGACTGGGAAGCGGCGATCCTGTGTCGATCTTTTTCCGTCTGTTCGGTGCCTATTTGCACGTTTCGAGCATCTTGTCCAGGACACCACGCAGGGTGTCATTTTCAAGAGCGGCGGCCACACGCTCTTTGTCGGATAGCTGCTTGGTGACCTGGTCGTCCTGCGCATGCGACCCTTCCTTAACTTGGATGTCGACGCGATAGTTGGGCGGCAGTGTCTGTTCCAGGCGAACGCGAATGGCCAGGCCAATGACGGTGACGAGGGAGCAGTGGTTGACGGTCGGCGTTACATAGACGATGACCTGCGTCAGTGCGTTGGGGTCCGAGGATTTGGATGCGGCTGCTGCTGCTGGCGACGGCGTAATGCGGATGTCGGGCAGGTTGACGACGGACAGCTGGCCGAGTGTGTGCGGGTGTTCCGGATCAGAGATGGTTGAGATTAAGTCTTTGCGCAAGGGGAGTAGTTAGCAGGTGTGATTTAGTCTTGGGCTGCCGAGGTTGCCTGGTTTGACGCACCATAGATATCTTGCTCGTCAATAGGCTCTTCGGTGAAGACGTCATCGTTGTCGTCGTCGTCGGCAAAGACAGCCAGGTCATCGTCATAAACGTCACCGCCAGACGATACCGACGACAGGGGTGAAGGTGGTGACGCAGGTCCTGCATCTACCACCGCCGCGATTCCTTCTGTGGATGTTCCCAACCGCACGCCGAGGCCGCCGGCCTTCGATGTGAGGATATTGTCGAACTTGAACTCGGGGCCTCGCCGTTGCAAGCTGTCTTTGCCCAGGCGCCGGCTCGGCAGCTGGGAAGTGTTGAGGATCACTGGGTTGGCGTTCTGAAGCTCGGCCATTTTTGTTGTGGTGGTAGCTGCTGGTGAGGCTGCTGTGATGTCGAAATGTTATTGTAAGGCTGAAGCACTCTGGCGATGTTGGCTGCTGGCCTGGGTTTTCGTTTCTCCCGAGCATGAGACGTACCGTCATCGTGGTAAACGGCCCCACATTGAGGACCCATTTTAAGTTACTAGCGTTCTTTTTTCTTTTTTTTCCTTTCCATTTTTCTTTTCCCGTTTTCTCTTTACATCTCGAAGCTGCGTTTCTTGATATCTCGCGTATTTTGATCCGATCCCAAGCATAATATAAACTTGTATGGCAACTGCTTGCCGCCTCTTGTCGTAACCGACAGCTTTGTTCACACCAGGGCCAATGACAACGGAGAACATGTACATGTACGGAGTATTCGTACGGAATACTAAAAGTGCCTGGGAACTGTGTTCTAATTTATCACTTTGCTCTATGATCCTTGAGACCTCTGTTCAACAGCCCCAGACAGCATGGATACGGTCAAGACGGGCTCTCAATGGCTATCTACGCAAATTGATTTACTCAATGTACATGTATGTACATGTACTTTTACGGAGCAGTTATTCCACAGTTCCGTAACAAACTCCTAGAAAACTGACGATATGTCTTGGGCGTTACGCGGTGGCTTGGTGCATTGGGAAGCCGCCTGCGAGAGAGGGGAGAAGGAATCAAAGCCCCCCAAGAAAGAGAAAGAATCCGAACATGTACTCCGCTCACCGCCAGACATACCAAGTCGTGTGCGCCTTCCTAATGTGGATGCCGACTCCTTGCATCATCAGTTGCTCGGGTATTGACGAGAACGTCGCACTCGGCTAGCCAGTGTCTGGCACGAATTCTTGCTCGCAGCATAAGCGTACCGGTTCTTGTGTGCTTGCGGATGCTTCTAGGTTGCTTCCAGAAAGTCAAATTGAGCACTGGACCCGATACCCTGATGCCTGCCACGCTGGTACGACTTTTGGAGATTACCAAGAACCAGCGATTTGCTTCATGTTCACTTGCCGCATTGATACGAAATAAGGTAATTTCAGTGAGAGGTGCTCTGCTAATCACCATAAACCCACATGGTACACAACCGTTGTGGACAGGGGTGGCAGGGAATGGTAGAGGATGAACTAACGATGGTCAGCCATGCTGTTTTAAGCGTAAGCGTGCTCGGCACTGCGTACATGTACATGTATGCTTGGGGTCATTCAGGAGTATCTCGTCTTTTGTCATGCTGCTTAAGCTCCTTGGGATCTCGACCGTTGCACTTCCAGCCCGCCTGTGCCTGCATGTGCTTAACAGCCACCGACCTCTCCGGGGTACCATGGCAAAGGTCCCAGCACTCTGCCCGAGGAAGGGCCACCAATAAGACGAGCAGCTGTTGGCACAACAGTGGATCTGGCACATGCCTTGGGCATCCAACGCAAACGGAGTGCTCCGTCATCCCGGATGCTGCTACCAACGTCTGGGAACGTTCATTTCGTCTTGTTCTCGAGATTTGAGCTTGACAGGGACACAAAGAAACAGCGCTTTATCTAAAGAAACAAAGCCGCGCTTCATACATGTAGACAAAGCCGCGCTTTCGTACGTGTAGAATAGGTAGGTAGTTAGTAAGGCCGATCACCCGACCACTTCTCTGGTCTGGACGCTATTCTTTCTTTTGTGTGCTGAGAAGCACTGCTCCTAAAAGCGCTGTGAGCCATAGCTTCTTTGAACCGCACTTCCCCGCGTTTAGCAAGAGCGAAGGAGCTCTTGCTTCTTTCCCTCTGCTTCCGTTTTCTGTTTCTTCCTCCCCTTTTCCATTGGACCTGCTTCTGCATGTGGGAGATCGCCCGCCAGCGCTACATCGCCGTCCGTGTCCATCTTCCCACTTCTCTTCCAAACCTCCATATACCTCTCTCAGTGCGGCCCGCCTGACAACAGCTGCCGCCAACCCGATCGTGAACCTTTTGTTTCTGCTTTCGGTTCATCGGTAGGTCTCCATTGCTATTGTATACCTCGTCGTCCTTCCAAGCTTCCCCTCCCCCTGTCACCGATATGCACGCTCCGACCAGACGTTGTCCAGCCGCTGTCTGGTGGCTAGACCTGCAGCTTTCCAAACGGGTCTCCAGACGGTCCACGACCATCGTCAGGCGGAATGGACCTGGCTTTGGCTTTGGCTCTAGCACCTATCCGTGCTTTCTTTCCTCTCATTGCTTCCTCGCATTCTTGCACTCTTTCTTGCATTCTTGCCTAACTCTCCATCAACAACGGGTCGTCCATCCACCCCTGCAAGACAACCAGGTGAAACTCCACCATTTGCTGGTTTTCAAAACTGACCCTCCATTATTAGTCTTCGTGCCACCTCCTTGTGTCCCCGCTGCTTCATTGATTTCACTCACCGATCTCTGCCATAACCTCCTATCCACTCCACGGATCGATAGGCCCACACGTCCCGTCAACAGCAGGAAAGCACTGCACCGCGGCACGCCATCTTGTCCCCTTGCAGTGAGTGCTTGCAGTTGAGTCCCCGTGGGCACCGACCTGGCACGCTACCTACGGAGACCTATGCAGTGAGTGCTTTGGATGCACCCACAGCATATCCCGGCCCATACTCCAAGTCAAACTTCCTCGAACCCATACTCCTCATGTCGTGCCTCTCCTGGACCCACCTTCCGTCATCCTCGCCTGCTACCCACGGACTACCGTCTTCGCTTTCTCTCAAACTCCTCCCAACTAACGTCCCAGACGCATGGAATGAACTGCGACCTACTCCGTATGTCGCGCTCGTCATATCACGGGGAATAGCACCGAACCGGTCCTGCTGGGGAGACGCATCAAAATAGACGCGCCTATCAACACCTACGACTCCCCTCCTACCCCCCGCCATCTTCTTCTCCCGATTTGCGCAGGCTGGTCGTCTCGCAACCTCCTTCTTCCATTGCCCAGTGCATGTACGGAATACGCACCGACGAGATACACCTACACAGACGAATACGCTGGCAATCTAACGCGCCAACCATTACCATACTGCCTCGCGGCGGCTCACCTCCTGTTTGCAACTGTCCTTCGTGTAGCGGCTGGCGACCTCGACCCCGACCCCAATTCCAGACGCGATCGTTGTCGTTGCCCTTTCGACCGCGCAGCAGAGCCAATGCACAGAACCGATCCCAAGGTGGATGCCAGCTTCGACTAAACGCTGATCTCTCTTGTGTCTGCCTCCGCCGGCGCATTGCCTGACGCCCAACGTCTGACGCCCTGACGTCCAACTCAGCGATAAAGTCTCGCATTTGGTTCATCGGAATCGTTCGCAGTCGCAAACATGGCCGGCAACGACCCGTCAGGACGACCGATCCAACCCCAGAGCTCGCAAATGTCCTCTTTCTCCTTTGCGTCGTCCTCCTACGAACAACCCAAGGAGACACAACAACGAAGTGAGTTGTCCTGGCCCAAACTATTGCCCACCATAGCTCCGGGCAATGGGAACAAACCACACATGATGGCATGAGTCTCGCACCTGTCAGAATTTGCTGCGCATCTTGCTTTGATCACCTGCTCTATGGAAATCAGATGGATGGCTCGCTAAACCAACATGCCTCGCAGATTATGTCTTTGTTGACGAGCATAACCGCCACAAGAGGCTCAAGGGTAAGACGTTCCCCGCTTGCAACGGATCCTCGAGCATATCTAACCCAACGTGCCGATCGATAGTGATGCGCGCTTGCGAAGGGTGCCGAAGGAGGAAAATAAAGTGCGATGCTGCAACAACAAACACCTGGCCGTGCTCGGCGTGTGTCCGGCTAAAGCTCCAATGCGTCCGTCCAGCCGGGTATGGAACACAGGAGGACCAAGGTTTCGACGACCAGGAACAACCACAACCACAGACGCAGACACTACAGCAGCCAGGCATACAACCACAACTACTTGCGCAGCTACAAGGGCAGCAGCAAAGGCAAGGGCCACCACAGCATACTTATTATAACACAACCCTCGACTACCAGCAGCTCGACCCTGCCAGTCTCCTTGGTGCTGGTAAACCTCCGCAAGGACTCTATGGCCCACAGCCCATCGGCTATCTAGCTGCAACCAACGCGCAAGTGTCAGATCTCTATGGCCAGATGCATTTTCCAGACCAGCCGCTGTTGAACCTTCAATACACGGGGGTGCCGGCACCGTCCGCTGAACTGGGCCCGACGTACAGCAACCAGAACGTTGTTTTTCCCACCCCCCCATTACAGCAGCAGCAGCACCAACATCAATCACCACACCTGCAACAACCACAACAGCCCCAGCACCCGCAGCAGCACCAGCAGCAGCAACAACAGCCACAACCGCAAGCAATAATACATTCGCAGTCCCAGTCGCCTTCTGACTCTTCATATGTCTTGAAAAATGAAGAGCAAGCCATGTATGCCGGTGGTGACCTGGCCGATCTTCTAGGCAACCTCCGGATGAATGAAGCCGGTACGGCGCCTTACCTGAACAACCGCATGCTTGCCAGCGCAACGAAAAACGAGGAGACGCCGGTTGGCGACGACGATGAGTACAAGACCTCCTTACCCCCGCTCGTGTCCGGTCCAGGCATGAAGATCCGTATCCCTCCGGAACTCATGCCAGACGAAGAGACGATCCTCGGGTACTTTGACCTGTACTTTGCGCAGGTCCATCCCTATGTGCCCGTTCTTGACAAGGCCACTTTCTACCGCCAATGGCACACAAACCGGGAATCTATGTCGCCGCTGCTTCTCGAGGCAGTGCTGGCTCTCAGTGGTCGGCTTGCCGACGAGCCTGCACAGGGACAGCAGTGGCTCGCTTTAGCCGCAAGTATGTGTTCAAACATATGCCGTGTTGTTCTACCCTTGCATCCTTGCGATCTAACATCTCCCAGGACATGCCGATTCGTTCATGGACGTACCCCGACTAGCCACCCTTCAGGCTCTGCTGATCCTGCTAAAGGCACGCGAGGCCGTTCCGAAACGAGGCTATTTCTACCGTTCGTGGATGTCCATCGTACAGTGTGTCCAGATGGGTAAAGATCTCGGGCTGGACGAACACTACGCCGATCACCAGGCGGGACGGCCATGCGGGGCGAGCCCGGCGGAATGCCTGATGAAGACGCGGATCTGGCAAACGATTTTTGTCTGCGAGGTGATGATCGGCTCTCCGCAAGGTACGTGCGAGGCGTCGCTGCACGAACGTAAAGTACTGAACTGACTGAATCAACCCAGGCCGCACTGATCTCGCGGTGATGGAGGACTCGGTCGATGTCCGGGAGCCTCCGCCGACACCAGGCGTCGACGAGTCCGACATGCGGATATCGCACAGTTTTGTCTACCTGACGCGCGTCGTGTGCAACATCTCGCGGATGAACCGCATCTACGCTCGGATCAAGAAAAACAAGGACTGGGGCAGCGATCCGGAGTTCACACGTATGACGCCGCTTCTCCATGCGTGGCCCAACGAACTGCCGGTCGACCTATCAGTTACATTTCCCAGCGACGGCTCGCCACCCTATTTGCCGTCATCGTTTGTCGGCAACATGCACTCGTACTACTACCTCAGCATCCTCCTGCTGCACCGGCCTCAGGTTCAGGCTCTCAACCCTTCGTCTCCCGATGGCCAGTGGAAGCAGCACATGATGGTCTGCTACTCGGCGGCCAAGATTCTCTGCCGTCTCGAAGAAGCGATCCTGTTGAACTGGGGCATGCATGGGCTTCAAAACATGCAGCGTGGCATCAATTTTACCATCTACGCCATCCTGACGTGCATGGTTGTTCATCTGGTACGGCCTGCACACTATCTTCCGCGGCCAACTGGATGTTGGCCCTTGTTTTCCGAACGCTATCGTCTGCTAACTAAGGGATAACAGGTTGCCTTGACGTCGCCCGACCCAGATTTTAACACGGACGCGCGGGACTACTTCACACGGCACATGCGTATCTTGGAAAAGTGCGTCAACGCCTGGCCGATGCGGGACATGCAGCGGCAAATCGATGCTGTTCGCGAAGCCTTCTCGGTAGATCTCCGGAAGCCATTTGTTTTGAAACCGTCGTTTCCCTACGGTAGCCCGTCGCCCTCTGCGAGCCAGCCTAGTCCGCCGCCGCAGCAGCATGGTGGTAGCAGCTCTGGGGCGACGCCAACCGCAGCAGGCTACCTACAGGATGCGCTGTCTGCGCAGTCTGTTGAGCAGATCATACAGCAGCAGCAACAGCAACAGCAGCAACAGCAACAGCAGCAACAGCAACAGCAGCAACAGCAGCAACAGCATCTCCATCAGTATCAGCAACAGCAACGGCTTACTTCGAGCTTAGCAGTCAATCCCTCGACCAGCTATCTAGGCTACCCTGTCTCGCCGCCCGTCTCTATTGGAGCTGCTGACATTAAAGCCTGTGACTCTCCCTTGCCGGCAGCGTCTCTCGGGCTATTGGCTGGTGTCACAGAAGCGCAAGCGGCGCAAAGCCTCTCCGGCAACAACATGGGTCTCGTGAGCACGGCGGGCTGGAACCCGGCCAGGATTTTTGAGTACGCCTGCTTTCTTCCTTCTTTTTTTGATGAAGCTTGCAATACTAACAAAGCGGACAGCCAATGGAATACGACTTTCGGTACGCCTCACGCTTCCCAGACAAGTTCAGCTGTTTCACAGACCAGTCCTCTGAGTGTCACTTCGTCTACAGGTTCCATCGACACTCCGCTCCAAACCAACCAAGGCACCAACTCCGGAGTCGGCGGCATTAAATCCGCGGCCTCGCCGACCTCCTATCCGAACGGGGCTATTCCTGGCCAGCAAACGTTTATTACGCCGGCCATGTGGCGGGAGTCCGTGGCGAGTGTGTACGAGGCTGGCCTGAAGCGCAGCTGGGATTACGACGGCTGATCTTCTCGAGGACGAGGACGCCATCCTGCTCGCCTATCCTTTCCCCGTGATGACGTCAATAACTTCTTCGCAGCTTTGAACACTTTTTCACGATTTCTCTCTAGTCTCACTTTTCTGGTCGTGTCTTCTTTGACCTGCCATCTTCTCTGCATATGGTTTTGGGATACTTGAGCAGGCATGTACAAATAACGGTCCGGGTTCTATCTGGCGTGGGGTTTTTGGAATTCTATGCTGCGAAAGGGCACGTTATTTTCCAAGTCCCGGGAACCTATTTAACAGGGAGACTTTGCGTATTCAGTGTATGAACAATTTAGGGCGTTTGTTTCACTTCCTGTCAATCTTCTACGGGTGTCGGCAACTCGTACTCGTCAAGCAGTCGGATGGTCTTCCAGAGCACAACAGATAAGAAGGAAGAAGAGCCTCACATTCTGGGACAACGCTAAGCTGTCCATGTTCCCTTTCATGCCGGGTTTCTTGGAGTTTGGGCTGTCTTTGCCTGCCGCTCAATGACGGCCAGCAGCTCGTCCCATAGCCAAGCGTAGTGCACACCGTTGCTGTTGTTCTCCGGCTGGGCTCCAAAGTGCGTCGTCGGTGGCAGATGCACCCATGGGAACCTGCGCGACAGCGTGACGTATCTGGGCGGGCGCGGTGGAGGTGGTGGAGGAACAGCAGGCACACCGCGCGTCGCGATAGGGGTCGTGCTGGCGACAGTAGCAGCAGCAGTAGTAGTAGCAGTAGAACTCTTCGCTCTCGCATTAACAAGATTGACGGCCCGCAGCCACTCGTGCGACGCCGGCACCAGGTCGCCCACGGCCACGCTGGTCAGCCGCGGACGGCCGACGAGGTTCATAGTGGTCACATCCAGTAGCGTGGTGGCGGGCGGTAGGTTGGTGCGCACGAGGCGACGCAGCAGGTCGCGCTCACGGTCGCGGTCCACGTGACGACGTGCGTAGGCAGGCAGGCGCAGGTGGATAAAGACGACAAAGGGCGACGAGGTGTAGGCGACGACGACGAAGGGGATGATGCCGCAGGCGGCAACTGCAGTGTTAGGGGGGCCATCGGAAAGGAGACGAAGGAAGAAACGTACCAGCAGCGACTTGCCATGGGGGCTTGTCGGCGGCAAGGTAGGCTGGCGCCACGAGAAAGGTAAAGAAGGCGAGGCCAAAGAGCGTGGTCACTTTTAGGCAGGCCAAAAAGGTAGTGCGTGGCGTGCCGGCGTGGAACACGAGCAGACGCTCTGGCACTGGCGTCACGGCGTGTTAGAAGAAGGACGAAAAGAAAGAAGCGGCATATGCAACGTACATAGGTGTGCCGTTTGTGATGTCGAGGAAGCGAAGCGCAAACACGCCAAAGCGTGGCCGGGTGTGGGGAGGAGATGAGACGAACATGAGATTCGTAGTATGGAAGGCGACAAAAAAGATGAAGAGGACGAGACGTGTACGCCTTTATGTGAGAAAAGAGAGTATGTCCTGGCCGGACAAGTGGGAAGTTTGGGGGTGAACGATGCTGATGCGATGAAGGAGAGTGGCGAGGAGGAAGATGGCAAAGCAAAGGCCCGTCGAGCAGCTCTTCCGGATGCTCTCGGCGCGAGAGCCGTTAGAAGCACAAACGCCATTCTGCAAGGCACACAATGAAGTTGTGGTGGTCGGGGACTCGGAGGGAAGCTTGGTCTCGTCGGCTGCGAAGGTACACCTGAACGTCAACTGAAGTTGCTAGTAAACGTTGATTACATAAGCAACCAGTGAAGACAAAAGCCGACGGAAAGTCGACCTCAAAGCTACAACTGCTCCCCATCACGACTCTTTTTCCACTCACAGCCGTCGCCATGGTGACACCACTCACATTCAAGGGCGACAAGAAGGTCAAGAAGCGGAAGCACCGTCACCATGACCGCGACGCCGATGCCGACGGAGCGCGCAAGCGCCTCGACCAAGGAAGCACCGGCACTGGCACCAGCACAAGCAGGGCTGTCGCCGGCCCTGGGTTCCAGCCAGACGAGGCAGTTGCCGACGACGACTCATGGGTGTCGGCTGAGGCGCTGGGTGATGTCGCCGGGCCTGTCATGATTGTGTTGCCGACGAGCAGCAGCAGCGGTGACGGCGTGGGCGACGGAGTGGCCTTCCGACCGGCGGCGCTGGCGTGCGACGCCAGCGGCACGGTGTTTGCGTTGCCCATCGAGAACATTGTGGACGGCAACCCGGCGAGTGCAGAGCCACACGACGTGCGCCAGGTCTGGGTGGCGAACCGCATTGCCGGCACGGAGCACTTCCGCTTCAAGGGCCACCACGGCAAGTACCTGGGCTGCGACAAGTACGGCCTGCTGTCGGCCACGGCCATTGCCGTGTCACCGCTGGAGTCATTCGTGCTCGTTGGGGACAGCGGAACGGCGGCGGCGGCGGTGGACACGTTCTGCATTAAGACGCTACACGACACGTATCTGGCCGTCTCTGCTGCTGCTGCTGCTGGGGGCAAGATGGATGCCGTGCCGGACGTGCGCGGCGATGCCACAGAGACCAACATCAACACGTCGGTCCGCATCCGCATGCAGGCGCGCTTCAAACCGCGGCTCAAGGCGGAGAAGGCAGAGAAGGCGCGCGAGAAGATCAGCCGGCGCGAGCTGGAGGCGGCGGTGGGCCGACGGCTGGACGACGACGAAATTAAGCTGCTGAAGCGGGCGCGACGCGAGGGTGACTACCATGAGAAGCTGCTGGACCTCAAGGTCAAGGACAAGCACGACAAGTTTGCGTGAATCTGCACGATGTACGATATGGATACGGAAGATACCCTTTTCTACAATTCTCATAGTTTCTCTGCCCCTGTTCCGCTGTCTCTCTCTCTCCTCATGATGGAGGTCGCCATGCGCGCAGGCTGCCGTCCTCGCCGCAAGTGTAGACCGCTTGCTGGTCGTCGAGGACGCAAAAGCCGCGGACAATCTCGGAGCTGTGGGCTCCCGGCAGGGAGACGGCCGTGTCGAGGGCCAGGTTCCACTCCTGGCCCAATTTCGACAGGTGGACCAGATGGAATGTGTGGGCGCTGCGCGGTCAGCAGGGAAGGAAAAGAAGGAGAGGAAGAACAGAACAAATCAAGAGAGAATAAAGGAAGAATAAGAAAGAATAAAGAATAAAGAATAAAGAATAAAGAATAAAGAATAAAGAATAAAGAATAAAGAAAAAAGAAAAAAGAAAGTTGGAACAAAATGCTCACTCTTGTGACCCGGCGCCAAGAATGGCGCCTGCGTGGCCGGGCTTGGGATGCACGTTGGCCACATACTGGCAGGCCATGACCGGGCGCACGTCGCCGAAATTCTGCGTGGCAGAGCCTGTCTCGCGGTCCTCGGCCAGGTCGTAGAGTGCGAGCTTCTCGTCGTGCGAGACAGCATAAACCTCGGTGGCGTTGAGGAAACCGGCGTGGTGGATGGAGGCGCCGTGGTTGAAGGCCTGCACAACAGCCTCGTCCTCATCAGCGACGCGTATGTCGCACACGTTGACCAGGCCATCGGTAGATCCCGACAGCAGGATGTGGGCGTTGGACGGGTGGAAGTTGAGCTGTCCGGTCAGCGAAGAGATAGAGAAACGGGAAGAGAAGAGAGAGGGCATACCTCGGTGACGTCGTCGCTGTGGATATCATTGTACCGCACCATGGGTGTTGTGCCGGCACGAATGTCCCTAGAGCAAGGTCAGCGTAAGTCAAGAGAAGAGGCTGAGAAAAGAACGATCCTAACCGACCATACGACGATCGACGCCTGGTAGTCGACCAGCTCGGTGCCCGCCGCCACCGACTGAGTTTGCGCATCGCACGCCAGTGATAGCACGCTGGCCCCGCAGGAACCTGAGCCAGTCATCAGTCTCTTATTCTGCTTGTAGCTGCTGAGGTGCGATCGCAAAACAAAACGCAACGCATAAACGTAAAACGTCAATAGTAAAACGTACCGATCTGAACACTTACTTGCGGGCCGGCTGCTGCATCCCGCAGGTCCCACAATGCCACACTGCCGTTGCTGCCGGCCGTGGCCAGCACAGACGCTGAAGCTTCCAGCGCCCTTGCGGCTATGAGGTTGTCGTGTGCAGTGGCAAAAGTGCGCTTTGGCCCGGCACCAATCTGTCGAGGGTCGAAAAGGGCGAGGCTACCGTCCGAGGTGATTGTGGCCAGGCCTGAGGCCAGGGAGAGGACATCGAGTACATAAGGCGGCTCCGCGCCAGGGAACCGATACTCGTCAATCCTGGCGAGCTCGTACATGTTGAAGTGGAGGAGGTAGAGGAAGAGAAAGAGAAAGAGAAAGAGGAAGAGGAGCAATAGACGCCTTGCCAGAACCTCCTTGCCAGAAACCCCTTGCTAAGACAGACCAACAACGACACAACACGACCAGTATACCCGGCCGAGAAGCAAACACAAAGCTAGACGTGCTACAGCAGTGCCGTCTGCATCGTGAAGCTCATCCATTCTCGTGACGTTAAGGTTATATGACTAATCAGGTACAAAAAGTGGGTCGCTTCTGACGTAACTGGCTGTCCAGACGGAGCCAGGTCCGGCTGTTAGCACTTGTTGCCAGCTTGCAGCTGCCTTTGCTAAGCATATTCCACGTCAACCACAACACCACATCGACAATCTGTCGACGACCCCTGGCCATGGCCGCTACACCCTCGGGGTAATCATTTGACGAGGCCATTTTGTACTGCTTGCCATGCTTTGACTCGTCCTGTACCTTCTCCGCCAACTCCTCCGCCAACGCTTTCCTCTTCAACTGCATAATCTCGTCGACCGCGCCCACAATGCGGCAGTCATTTCTCTACACACTCCGTACGTGATAGCTGCATCCTCGCTTGCGGTGTGGCACGGCTGCTGATGTTTTCTCTCTAGTGCTTCTGCAGGGCGTGGCCGTTACCTGCGCCGACCCACAAGACGGACACCGACACACGCAAGGCGATGCGGGTCATGCGACCACGGCCGAAGTGCTCTTCACCAGCCAGGGTCAAGAACGAGGTATGCAAGGACGTGTCCCGAGTAGGAGAGAACAGACTGGGAGGAGGAAGGAGAATGAAGACTAAAGACCGAAGAAGCTCCAGGGAGCGACCTTGTCGATGCGGCGCTGGCCAAGCTGTCGGCCTTACCGGTCCAGCACTTCCACCGACAACGACAGCAGAATGGCATCTTATCCACCGCCCTTCGCCTTGTCCTCAAGGCGGCCCCGAGCCTGTCCATACGCTCACCACCGCAGCAACCGAAGCAGCAGCCGCAGCAGAAAGCAACATCCGAGGCCCTGCCAGCACCGCTGCGAGACGCCGTTGAGCTGCTGGAGGTGGCGTCGACCCGCCACGGCAATGCCGACGCGCTCTATCTGCTCGCCGAGATGAATTTCTACGGCAACTATACCCACCCGCGGAACTTCTCCGCCGCCTTCGACTACTACCACCACCTGGCCGACACCCACGGCAACAGCTCGGCCATGTACATGATCGGACTGATATACTCGACGGGCATCGGCGGTGCCGTGGAGCAGGACCAGGCGCGCGCACTGCTTTACTACACCTTTGCGGCCTTGCGCGGCCACACGCGCGCCGAAATGACTGTGGCTGCACGGCACCATGCCGGCATTGGCACACCACGCAGCTGCGATGAGGCCGTCAAGTACTACAAGCGCGTGGCCGAAAAGGCTATCTCCTGGTACCGCTCGGGCCCGCCAGGCGGCATGAGCTGGGTGCAGCAGCCCTACCGCATTGCGGACGAGGTTGGTGGCGTGTACGGCGAGGGCGCGAGCGCTGTGAGCTCGGGCATCAACGCCATGCGGGCACAGCCTTACTCGGACGCGTACGCGTCGATCGAGGACATTATCGAATACCTGGACTTGATGGCGCAAAAGGGCGAGTTCAAGGCAGCGCTCAACATCGGGCGCATCTACTACGAGGGCCAACGCGGCGTCGACCGCGACATGGCCACGGCGCGCAAGTACTTTCTGATGGTGGCCAGCAAGTTCTGGAAGAAGGACGGGCGCGTGGTCGACAACCCCAGCCCCAGCTTGGACAAGACGGCAGCCAAGGCAGCCGGCTTCCTGGGGCGCATGAGCCTGCGCGGCGACGGCCTGGATGCGCCAAACTACGAGCGCGCGCGGCCATGGTTCGAGCTTGGCATCTCGCAGGGCGACGCGCAGTCGCAGTACTACATGGGACTGATGCTGTTGCACGGCTATGGCGGCGCCAAGAACTTGGAAAAGGCCACGCGGCTGTTCCGGGCGGCGGCCGAGCAGGACTACGCGCCGGCCCTGGTCGAGATGGGCGTGCTTCTGCTGGACGCGGGCGAGCCGGACGACCTACGCATGGCCAACGACTACTTTGAGCTGGCGGCTCGCTACAGCCACATTGAAGCCTTTTACTACCTGGCCGAGATGATCCACCACGGCGTAGGGCGCGACAAGGCGTGTGCACCAGCCCTAGGTTACTACAAGAGCGTAGCCGAGAAGGCAGATCCGCTAGTGTCGTCGTGGACCGAGGCCAACCAGGCCTACGAGGCGGGCGACTACGAGCTAGCGCTGCTCGAGTACCTTGGCGCGGCCGAGCAGGGATATGAGAAGGCGCAAAACAACGTCGGCTTCCTGCTCGACCCGCAGCAATCGAGCCTGCACCAGATGGTGACGACGCTGCTGCCATCGTGGCCGCCAGCATGGTTGCCGTCGTGGCTGCCGGTATCAGCCCGTCGGCTGCTGCGCGCGGCGGCGACGGCTACGGCGACGATAGGTACGATGGGCATCACAGCGACCCGATCGGCGGCCAAGGCGGGCGGGCTGCTGGACAACCCGACGCTGGGGCTCATTCACTTTACGCGCTCGTCGCGGCAGAACAACGTGGATGCTCTGGTCAAGATGGGCGACTACTACCTGTACGGCATCGGCACGGCGCGGGACGTGGACAAGGCGGTGCAGTGCTACACGGGGGCGTCCGAGTACCAGCAGAGCGCGCAGGCGCTGTACAACCTTGGCTGGATGCACGAGAACGGCGTGGGTCTGGACCAGGACTACCACCTGGCAAAGCGCTACTACGACATTGCGCTGGCGACCAACGAGGAGGCGTACCTGCCAGTGACGCTGAGCCTGCTCAAACTGCGGCTGCGCAGCGCGTGGAACACGCTGACGCACGGCTCCATCAACTCGATCCAGGACGAGCCGGCGCCGGCAACGCGGTCGTGGTCCTTTCGCGAGTGGATGGACTCGTTCAGTAGCAGCGGGCGGTACTACTACGACGGCGACGACGACGATGGCGGTGACGGCGCCGCAGACCTATACGGCGACCTATACGATGACGGCTACCTCGATGGTGGCGCCGGAGGCCCCGACGGTGGCGGCGGCGGCGACTATGACGACCTGGACGACTTTGCTTTGCTGGAGCCCTTTGTCATTGTCGGCCTGGTCATGGCCATTATGGCGCTTCTCTACTACCGGCAGCAGCGACAGCAGATGGCGCACCGGCGCGAGCAGGAGGAGGACGAGCGGGCACGTCAGCAGCAACAGCAGCAGCAGCAGGAGAACAACGCTCGAGGGATTCCTGAGGGCTTCCCGCAGCCGCACGGCGGGTTCTTCCCGCAGCCTGGCGACCCGGCGCATGCCGACTGGTTAGCTGGCGGGATCGGCCATTGAAGGGAGGGGCCGAGACGTATCGGTCAGGGAGGAACGAAGATTAAATGTACATAAGAAAGCAAGTTTGATATTTTTACCTTTCGTGCTTGGAAGAGGAAGGAATCAGGATGATGGTGATGGTGATGATTGAAAACACGTGACCTTTCGAGCTTATGATGTCAGCGAACTTGCTACAAGAGAAGGACAGCTGGCTGTGAACATCAACATCCACCACCTGTGTACTCCGTACTCCGTACCGGCGTACATTCCCACGCCACCATGTCGACCCCTGCAGCTAAGCGCCGGCGAATGGCCGAGGCGGCGTCGGCCACACTGTCGCGTCCATTCCGATCGCCCGCCATGAAGAAGGAGAAGGAGAGCGCGCGGCAGCGGCAAGAAAAAGAAGAAGAGAAAAGACTACGGCAGGCGTCGTCTGAACTGAAGCACAAGCCGCTGGAGAGGGAAAGCGAGGAAAAGAAGAAGAAGAAGGAGAGGAGGGAAGGGCCACCAGTACGAAAAAACAAAAGTTCCCCGGAACCACAGCTGGGAGCTAAGGTCCACGACGAAATACAGTCGCGCGAGGGAGGTAGTCTTTCTCTTGACGATACATTGGACGAGCTCGACCGGAGTCTAGATGCCGGCGACCATCTTTTGCAGCGGGCGACCCAGGACGGACCGGGGAGACCAGCAGGGAGGGCCACAGACGACGTTGACACTGGCGACGCAGGCGACGCAGGCGACGCAGGCGACGGCAATGATGACCTTCCTGTCCTCATTACCCGCTGGCGGGCGGCTAGCCAGCTGGCTGCCGATGAGGTGTTTGCGCTCGTGTCGGAGCGCGTGTCGCACGCCGGCGGTGCCAAGGCGTGGCGGGCAATGATGAGGCCGGATACACAACAGGATGACGAGGAGGAAAGGCGGCAGCGGCAGCGGCGACGTATGGGCGAATACGAGGCCGACGGCGAAGATGACGACGGTGAGGACGACGAGGGTGAAGACGACGAGGCTGAAGACGAGGACAAGAACGGCAGTGAAGTGAGTAACGAGACTATGCCGACGGCTCAGAACAACGCGACATTTAGCTGACGGTACTAGGAGCTTACAATGGCTATGATGCTGGCAAGCCTCCATATCGATTCGGAGCTTCTGGGCTACGACGAGGCCGAAGAGCGATGGAAGGAGTAGAAGAGAGGGTGTTGCATGACAAGATGGCTTCACGATAGTTTAAGATGATACCCTGGTGTACGGCAGGCGGGGAATAGCAGAAGATCCGAGCATGGATGGTCATACATTTCGTTGTTATCAGACAGCAGACAAGATCGGCCGTTGGCCGTCCGACGTAGAAGTACAAAAGAAAAGAAAAAGAACCTGGGTATGCGGATGAACGCCGTAAGGTGAAGAACCCCGCCGAAAGAACAAAACACTGCCACAAGTCTGCCAGCAGCCAACCAGCCATTCAAGATTACTCGTCGATATCCATGGCATCCGGATCGTCATCGACTTCGACATCGACATCGACTGGCACCATCACCGGTGTGCTCGCCATGGAGGCATCCGCCTCGGCCTGTGCTTCCTCCTCTGCGCGCTGGCGCTGCTGCCGCTCGCGGATGCGCTCTCGCGCGTCCAGAATTGCCTGCCGCACACTGTCGTTCTCGCGCGACACGGAGAGCGAGCTCGGGTCGTTGTACAGCACCAGCTGCATGCCGGCCAGCTCGCCGTCCTTGTTGGGCACGATGGGCCGCGGCACCGCCAGCTTCTTCTGGTGCAACACAGACCCCGCCGACAAGGCGGCGTTGCGCGCCGCTTCGCGCAGGTGCTTGTCAATGTCGGGCAGAAAGACGAGCTTGCCGTCGGCCATGTCCCCGAAGCCTCGGCCGCTCGGCGAGACTGACCGAGCTCCTCTCGCTGTTGTTGTAGTCGTTGTTGCTGCAGCAGTAGCTGCCCCATCAGTCTCCGACGAGTCCTCGTTGTCGTCGTCATCCGCCAGCTCGTCGTCAATGTTGTAAATGTAGACCTTGTACTTTGTGTTGTCGACGTGCATGTCGTCGTCGTCTGGCGTTACCGCGCCGTGACTGTGCGGGAGCCGGGGTGGCCCGCTTGATGGCAACGGTGATGACGGTATCGGCGACGGTATCGGCGACAGTACTGGCGATATGGAGGCGTCTGACACAACTGGCTCTGGCGCGACCTCGGCCACCGCCGGTGACGCATTGTAGGCTGGGGCCCTTGCGCGGGACGCATTGAAAGACGTCGGTGAAGTTCGCGAGCTCTCGACAGGCACGTAGAGCTTTGTGCCAGAGTTTTCTGCGACAGTTAGCAACAAGCACGTGAAAGAACCATCGACAACGGCAGAACGTACCCAGGTTCAAAAGGCTCAGTCGCTTCGACAGCCGCTCATTGCCCTCTGGCACGTCGGCTGCTTTGCGTTTGCCGTGCTGCACGAGCCCGACGTTTCGTTGATGCAGCATCATTTTCGTCTTGTGTTTTCCAGTTCGAACGTGCGTCCGGTTCGTCACTTCCCATCACAGGTCTGATGCCTCGGGGGTTTGTCAACCAGCTGTTGCCAGCTGTCGCTTGGTTTTGTTGTGTAACTTGCGCTATCTCTCTGCACAGCGACCGCCTTATCTTGGACCAAAGCGTTGCCGTGCGCAATCGGAGAACAAGGGCATGCGATTCGACGATCAAACTGATCACGGCTGGTCGAGCTGAAGAAAGCAGGTGAATTAAAGGTGTAAATAGGTGGCTGTTGTATCGCCTTTATCGGCGGGTAGCTTTGACTCATCGCCCCGTCACAGAATCTTCCAGGGCCTGGGTCGCTGTATTAGGACCCCTCCAGAATGTTCGATCTTAGCCTTTCCCCCACAACGACCCAGAAGCTCAGAAACTTACGTAGAGATTCACACCCTCGTAACGACCTCCATTACCACCCTCAGCCTGCACATCGCGGGCACTCTCGACGACGTCCTTATTACGTCCTTTCACGAGACGTGCCTCACTCTTTGCGACGCTCACGCGACACCGTCGCTTCGTCTCCTCATCGCCCGTCCTCGCCATGGCCGAGCAAAAGTGGACGGGCCTCAAGGTCCGCCAGACCTTTCTGGAGTACTTTGAACAGCGCGGACACACAATAGGTGACACCTTTCCTACATCAATGGCTCCGTACGGTATTCTTGCATCTGACTGACTCGCCTGCCGCAGTCCCCTCGTCCTCCGTCGTCCCTCACAACGACCCGACCCTGCTCTTCACAAATGCCGGCATGAACCAGTTCAAGCCCATCTTCCTGGGCACCGTGGCCAAGACCGACCCCCTGGCCAGCCTCAAGCGTGCTGTAGATACCCAGAAGGTATGTCTCTCTTCTGACCGTCGCCTGGCCATTTCTTGGCGCCTTTCTTTGCTGACCCGTGCAGTGCATTCGCGCTGGCGGCAAACACAACGACCTCGACGATGTCGGCAAGGACAGCTACCACCACACGTTTTTCGAGATGCTCGGCAACTGGTCGTTTGGCGACTACTTCAAAAAGGAGGCCATTGAGATGTCGTGGGACCTGCTCACCAAGGTCTACGGCCTCGACCCCAGCCGTCTCTACGTCACCTACTTTGAGGGCAACCCCGACATGGACCTGGAGCCGGACCTGGAAGCCAAGACCCTGTGGCAGTCTGTCGGCGTGCCCGACGACCACATCCTGCCGGGCAACATGAAGGACAACTTTTGGGAAATGGGCGACCAAGGCCCCTGCGGCCCCTGCAGCGAGGTGCACTACGACAAGGTCGGCGGCCGCAACGCCGCACACCTTGTCAACCAGGACGACCCGCTGGTGGTTGAGATCTGGAACAATGTTTTCATCCAGTTTGACCGCCAGGCCGACAAGTCGCTCAAGGCCCTACCCGCCAAGCACGTTGATACCGGCATGGGCTACGAGCGCCTGGTCTCGGCCCTGCAGGACAAGACGTCCAACTACGCCACCGACATATTCACCCCGCTCTTCGACCGCATCCAGAAAGTCACCGGCGCCCGCACCTACACCGACAAGTACGGCAAGGACGACGAAGACGGCATCGACACGGCCTACCGTGTTGTGGCCGACCACATCCGGCTTCTGACCTTTTCCATGGCCGACGGCGCCGTGCCTAACAACGATGGCCGCGGATACGTGGTGCGCCGTGTGCTGCGGCGAGGCGTGCGCTACGCCCGCAAGTACTTCAACGCCGAGATTGGCTCCTTTTTCTCGCAGATTCTTCCCGCCCTCGTCGAGCAAATGGGCGGCCAGTTCCCCGAGATTGTCAAGAAGCAGGAGGACATCAAGGAGATTCTGGACGAGGAGGAGGAGGCCTTCTCACGCACACTGGACCGCGGCGAGCGCCAGTTTGAAAAGTACGCGGCGGCGACGGCAAAGGACGGCGGCAACAAGCTGTCGGGCGCCGACGTGTGGCGGCTGTACGACACCTTTGGCTTTCCCGAGGACCTGACGCAGCTGATGGCCGAGGAGCGCGGGCTGTCGATTGACAAGAACGAGGTCGACGTGGCACGCGAGAAGGCGCGCGAAGCCAGCAAGTCGGTCAAGGAGGCCGTGCAAACGTTTGCCAAGCTCAACGTGCACCAGATTGCGGAGCTGGAGAACGAGCACAAGCTGCCACGGCCCGACACGAGCGCCAAGTACCTGCGCACCGACTGCACGGGCCGTGTGCAACTGATCTTCACGGGCACCGCGTTCGCCAAGTCGACCAGAGACATTCTGCCCAACACGCCTGTTGGCCTGCTGCTGGACAAGACCAACTTTTACGCCGAGTCCGGCGGCCAGGTGGCCGACACGGGTCGCATTGTGATTGACGGTGTGGCCGAGTTCAAGGTGCTGGACGTTCAGGAGTTTGGCGGGTACGTCGTGCACAACGGCTACTTGGTAGAGGGCGGCTTCAAGGCGGGCGACAGGGTGATCTGCGAGTACGATGAGCTGCGGCGGCAGCCGATCCGCAACAACCACACAGGCACGCACGTGCTAAACCACGCGCTGCGCGAGGTGCTGGGTGACGACGTGCACCAAAAGGGCTCGCTCGTGGACCAGGACAAGCTGCGCTTTGACTTTTCGCACAAGACGGCGGTGACGCTGGCGGAGCTGGAGAAGATCGAGGCGCTTTCCAACGAGAACATCCACCACAACCTGCAAGTCTTTTACAAGGATGTGGCGCTCGACAAGGCGCGCGAGATCGAGGGCGTGCGCGCCGTGTTTGGCGAGACGTACCCGGACCCGGTGCGCGTGGTGTCGGTCGGCATGGACGTGGACCAGCTGCTGCAGAGGCCCAAGAACCCAGAGTGGCGCCGGTACAGCGTGGAGTTCTGCGGTGGCACGCACGTGGAGCAGACAGGCCAGATCAAGGACCTGATCGTGGTGGAGGAGAGCGGCATTGCCAAGGGCACGCGGCGCATTGTGGCGTACACGGGCGAGGCGGCGCACGCGGCGCAGCGCGCGGCCAGCCAGTTTGCGGAGCGCATCGCAGCGCTGGAGGCGCAGCCGTTCAGCGCGGAGAAGGAGGCCGAGGTGAAGGCGACGGTGCTGGAGCTGAACCAGCTGGCCATCTCGGCGCTAGCCAAGGAGGAGCTACGCAAGCGCTTTGCCAAGGTCCACAAGGACGTGCTGGACGAGCAGAAGAAGCGGCAAAAGGCCGAGCTCAAGACGGCGGTCACGGCGGTCACGGACCACTTTGCCAAGCCCGAGAACAAGGACGCCAAGTGGTTCGTCGGCCATCTGCCCATCTCGGCCAACGCCAAGGCCATCTCGGAGGTGCTGACGCATTTCCGCAACAAGGACCAGACGCGGTCCGTGTACGTCTTTGGCGGCAACCCTGCGGACGGTGTCGTCCACGGCGTCTACGTTGGAAAGGTAAGTCTTCTTTGTCTAATTTTGTCTTTCTTCCCCGTCTAACCATTGCAGGATTTGGCCGACAAGGGCGTGTCGGCCGAGCAGTGGTCGACGGCCGTCAGCGAGGTGATTGGCGGCAAGGCGGGCGGCAAGGACACGGTCCGGCAAGGCTCGGGCACGAAGCCGGCAAAGCTGCCGGATGCCGTGTCACGTGCAGAGGAGTGGCTGTCGGAAAAGCTCAATGAATTGAAGCTGTAAGATAGCGTGGAAGGGTTGTGTGTCTGTCTCTTTGTTTTCTTTTTCTTTCGGAATATACCGGTCACGGGGGAGGAGAAGATTTACAACATGGTTTGCTCTGCGCTTATATATGGAGTAAGATACGCTGTATGCCAAATCTCAGACGGTCGCCAGCACGCTGGCGTTCTTGTACCAGGACAGCAGTGGGTTCTCGCCGCTGCGGGTCTCGGTGTCCTCGACGCGTGCCCAGTGGCGCATGAACTGCTCGTGCGAGACCACGTTCGACAACTTGCCGGTGATGGCCCGGTAGAGCGCCTCGACGACGCCAAAGTCGGTGGGGAACATAATGTCAAAGTAGCCCTGGTGCACCAGGGGGGTGCTGACGGGCACGGGCCGGCGCTCGAAGCGCGTCTGCACGACGGGGGCGTTGAGACCCGGGATGGCGTCGGGCAGCCAGTGGAAGTCGCTGGTGAGCAAGCGGTGGGCGGGGAAGTACTGCTCGAGGATGCTGAAAAAGGTCATGAGGCGCGTCGGCAGGTACTCGGGGGCGCTGAGGTTGGGCGCAAAGGGTACTAGGTTGTGGCGCAGCGAGCGCAGCAGGCGGCTGGCCGGATAGGGCCGGGGGTAGCGGCCGTCGGTGGCGGCGTGGCGGACGCGCAGAAAGCGGGCGACGACGGGGTCGAGCTGCGGCTCGTAGAACTCGTACATGTTGCCGCTGGCAGCAATCAGCACCACGCCCTGCAGCGGTTGCTCGGTGGCGAGGTCGTAGCGCAGGCAGTCGTGGGCAAAGTTGTCAAAGACCTCAAAGGCCAGGAAGAAGCAGGGCGAGGGCTCGCGCGCGGTCCAGTCGAAGATAGACTGGTTGATGATTTCGACGCGGTTTGCGTGGCCGCGAGCAGCGGCAGCGACGGCGGCGGAGGAGGGGGAAGAAGAGGAAGAGGAAGAGGAAGAAGAAGAAAACTGCTTACTGCCGCCAAAAAGCTGCTGCGTCTGTAAGGCGGCCAAGCTGGAGGAGATCTCAATAATCTTGTAGCGCGTACGCTCGTAGACGGCCGGTTCGTGCGCGCGCAAGTAGTCGAGGATGTTGAGCATCAGCGTGCCGCGGCCGGCGCCCATTTCGTAGATGATCAGATCGTGGTAGGGGAAGCTGGTCAGCATGTAGTTGGCCACCAGATTTCGCGCAATGGCCTCGCCGTAGTGCGGCTGGAACAGCTCGGTGGGCGTGTACCACAGCTGGCGCGTTTTGGACGGCTCGCCGCCCTGTGCGACGGCCTCGGCGTCCAGATGGTCCTCAAAGGCCGTGTAGCGCTTGCCCAGGACGTCGTGGAAGGCGGGCTCGTCTCGCATCTCGCGAAAGCGGAACGCTTCTTGGCCGGGCGAGAAGATGACGACCTGCTTGGAGAAGTAGCCGTAGTGGGGGTTGTACAGACTGTCTGTCGATGTCAGCCAGGTTCAGCGAGCGAGCAACATGGCTGCAAGACAAAGAGACAAACCGCACCCTCGATAAAGTCCCGCATCAGCATCTTGACGCGCCGCGGGCGATCCCGCCGCAGCCGCAGCTCCTGCGCTGTCACCATGGGTGCTGCGGCGTACTCGGCCGACATGTCCTCCGGGAAGAGGTCCGTGCGCTGCTGCCAGTCGCTCTCGTTGGACCGAGACAGGCGGCCGGGCCGTGGTGCCGCCGCATAACCGCGAGTCTGGCCTCGTCGGTCCAGCGGCGGGGGGGGCTGTTGCTGTCTTCGGCCCCGCGGTCTCGCCAGCTGCAGCGACGATGCTAGGCAGGCAAGGTTGCGTCGCGGCTGGCATGCAGAATGGCGGAAGAGCTGCCGGAGCAGTCGGGCGACAAGCAGCGAGTCCATTGGGGGTGGTCGTCGCAACAGGGATTGCTTGAGTGGACGTGGATTTTGTGTCGTTGCCTGAGAGGCCGGTTTTTTATTCGCCCAAAAACGTCACGTGCGAGGAACGTGCGCCCAAGGGAGCGACGAGAAACCACGACGGCAAGGTTGGCGGCCCTGCAGGTGCAACTACATGCTGTGAGCATCTTACCTTTCGTAACTTTGCTTGTAGTGCTGCTTCTATGAGTGCATGCAAAGCTGCGGAGTTTGACGGAGGTGCAACGGTAGCCCTCGCGATACTTCGTGGGGCCATATCCAGAGCCTTATGTCAACAGCGTCGATGGCGCTATAAATTTAGGCAGCGAACCACTAAAAGCATCACATCATTTTCCATCAGCTTCAGTAGAGGAAACGAAGCACGTACGTGCCCAAGACATAAATATGTCCCTCCAAGACCACCCGAGGGCATATGGTGCGGCGGCCCTCACGGTCGCCTTTGCAGCGGGAGTACTCGTGACCCTGGGCCTCAAAGACCTCTACCCCGACCTTGAGCGTCGGTACCAAGAAAGCGTGGCCGACAAGAAGCGGCAGCGAGGTGGCAACAGGCGCGGCAGCTTGCTGCGGCGGTCAGAGACGTTGACGTCCGGCAGTAAGCAGTCTCAAGGCAGCCGACGACGGCGGGTCAACAGCATGGGCGAGAGCGGCGTTGTTCTTGAGGACCATGAGTCAAACCCGGTGTCGTCGTCCTCCTCCTCCGCAGACGACGACGACGACGACAACATGGACGTGGATGACTGGTCGGTGCTCGAAGCGTCGGGTGAGCTGGTGGTCCATTCGACGCCACCAGTGGCCGACGGCATCGCCGGCTGCATCGGCGACACGCCGCTTATCCGCATCCGCAGCCTGTCCGAGGCAACCGGCTGCGACATCCTGGCCAAGGCCGAGCTGCTCAACCCCGGCGGCAGCCCCAAGGACCGCGTGGCACTGAGCGTCATCCGTGCCGCCGAGGCCCGCGGCCTGCTCGTCCCTCACCGCGGCGACACCATCTACGAGGGCACCGTGGGGAGCACGGGCATCTCCATTGCCACGCTGGCACGAGCCCTGGGCTACCGCGCCCACATCTGCATGCCCGACGACCAGAGCCTCGAGAAGTCGCAGCTGCTGCGAGAAATGGGCGCCGTGGTTGAGCGCGTGCCGGTCGCGCCCATCATCGACCCGGGCCACTACGTCAACCTGGCGCAGCGCCGTGCCAGCGAGCACGAGCGCGTCCACCGCGACGGAAGCAAGGGCTTTTTCTCGGACCAGTTCGAGACGCCCGCCAACGCTGAGTCGCACCGGCGGTCCACGGGGCCGGAGATTCTGCGTCAGGTCGCCGCCTATGCGGCGCAGGGGGGCAACCTTCACCACCGCCACCACCACCGCCATCGCCACCCCCGTCACCACATCCACTCGCCCCTGGCGGCCTTTGTGTGCGGCGCAGGCACGGCCGGCACGCTGACGGGCGTGGCGCGGTATCTCAAGGAGGACGCCGGGCTGCAGGCGGGCGTACGCGTGGTAGCCGCCGACCCGCAGGGCTCGGGCCTGTTCAACCTGGTGCGCAACGGCGTACTGTATGCGGCCACGGAGAAGGAGGGAACGCGGCGGCGTTCGCAGGTCGACAGCATTGTCGAGGGCATTGGCATGAACCGCATGACGGCGACGCTGGAGGCCGGGCTGCACCTGGTCGACGACGCCGTGGCCGTGTCGGACACGCAGGCCTGTCTGATGGCGCGCTGGCTCGTCGAGCACGACGGCATCTTTGCCGGCAGCTCGACGGCGGTGAACTGCGTCGCAGCCGTGGCCGTGGCCCTGTCGCTGCCGCCCGGCAGCCGCGTGGTGACGGTGCTGTGCGACTCGGGGCTGCGGCACCTCAGCAAGTTCTACAAGAAGGTGGACCAAATCAGCGCCGGCGACGAGACGGCGGCGGCGCCACCGACGGGCGACGTGCAGCCGGACCGGCACGGCGATGACCTGCTCGGCATGCTGGGGCTGCCGCAGCGGGCAAACGAGGGGGCGGGCGAGAAGTGAGCCGACCGGGACGGGAGGCTACCGTACACGTATTCATGAACGCCATGTAAATGTTATCATACACGTCTCGACGTCCTGGAGACGGAAAGGTAAAAAGAAGGAGAATATAGGAAAATAAGAAGAAGCGAGAAACAAAGTGAATCACCCGCTACTTTCCAGTCCAAACTCCAATCGCCCAGTCCGGTCCGGTCTCCTCTCTTGGCCTTTTGTCTTTGTCGTCGTCTTCCGGCTTCGTTCTGTCTGACACCTGGACCCTGGAAGATCAAGAGAACTACAAAGGTTAGCTCGGAGCCCACCCGGGGACTTCCAGAAACCTCGCCGCTTACCTTCCACCGGTGGCCGCACACGGTGCATTCGCAAAACGTCGTCATGGGTTCGTCGGCGCTGCGGGTCTGCGCCTGGGTGTAGCTGACCTTTCTCTGCTTGCACTTGCTGCAGGTCAGGGCGTCGCTGATGGACTTTTCCGTCATGGGCACCTGGGCCTTTTTCATGTTCTCGCGCGCCAGGTCCGACTCGAGCTTCTTGAGGTGCGCCGACTTGAGCTCGTCGGACGACATGACCACAAACGCGTCCGCGTCGATCTCGCCCGCTACCACGCGCCGCGCCAGCGCCGGGTTCGACCGGTTCTTGAGGTTCTGGAAGAGCGACCGCAACTTCGCCCGGTACTCGGTCGTTTCGCCCTTGTACGCCGTAAACGCTGCCATTTCCACCTCGACCGCCTTGGCCAGCACGCGCTCCGGTGCCTCCGTCGACCGGAAGGCCAGCCCGTTGTACATCAGCCCAACGCAGTTGTCCCGGCTCTGGATGCCTGTGCGGTTGACGTCCACGCCGTCCACGTCAAACTTGCGCTTCTCGGGGTCGCCCTTGTAGACATAGACACTGCCACCGCCGCCGCCTCCACCGTTGCTGCTGCTGCTGTTGCTTCCGTTGGGCGCCGGTGCTGGTGATACTGTCTTGCTGGCAGGCGCTGGTGCCGGCGTGCTCGCCGACGACGGCGACGCTGTCTTACCGCTGCCGGTCACGGCTGAGCCGCCCTTGGCTCCGGCGCCACCGCCCCTCTTCTTTTCCAGCTCGACGGCCTTGCGCCACTTGCTGACAATCTCCGACGCCAGCGACTTGACCTCCGCATTGGCGTGTGTCCGCAGCTTCCCGACGGTATAACCTGCTTTTGTTGACTGGCAAGATTAGAAGAGGACAAGAAAGCAACATGTGAAAGGATCAGTCCTACCCGCAAGACTTCCTCCGTCGGCGCGGCGCCTTTCTTCAGCGTCTCCATAATGGCCAGGATGCTCGGCGTGGCTTCGTTGGCGCTGATGGCCTTGCTCAGTGCCTTGACACGCGCAGTGAGCTCGCGCTCGTCGGCCTTATCAGACATTGCGAACGAGGATGGCGTGGGACGAGGCTGAGAGAAAAGTCGCCAGGTCAAGTGGCGATCGACGCAAGGGTCGACAAGGCTGAGGAGACAAAAAATGATGAGCGGCGAGCGGCGAGGGGTCGAGGGATTGGGAGGGTCGGCAAGGAACGATCAGTTGTGGCGTCGCACAAAGTGTCGTGTGCAAAGCCGGGATCGGGTGGGCGTGTCAGAACGGGAGAGGGAGGAGACGGGCGCAAAGAATCAAGGAACTTGGTTGAGCAAAGAGGACCGGCTGTTGGATAGTTTGCTGACTAAGCAGCTTCATTTTTATGCCTGAGGCAAGTGTACTTCTACGGATTGTACGAAGGACGACGGCGACATGCAATCGAACCCTATGATCACGTCTCCTCTAGTGCCACACTGGCAGTCTCCCCAGATGTGGCCTCCTGTGGTTTGACAGCCGGTCGCAGGGCCAGGTGGTAGGTCTCCAGCTGCGCGGGCGTTAGGCGGCCGGGGCTCTTGACCGACAGGTCCTCGCCCTTCATGCTCTTGGGAAAGGCAATGACGTCGCGCACTGAGCTGGTACCGCTCAGAACGGCCACCAAGCGGTCGAAACCGAGCGCAAATCCGGCGTGCGGCGGGCAGCCGCTGCGCAGCGCCTCCAGCAGGTGGGCGAACCGCGCGACACCAGCGTCGTCCATCTGCAAAATGTCGCGGAACACCAGCTCTTGCACCCAGGCCATGTGGATCCGTCGGCTGCCACCGCCAAGCTCCACGCCGTTGACCACGAGGTCGTAGTGATCCGCCTTGGCGCGCAGCGGCTCTGTCGCCAGCAAATCAAAGTCGGCCGGCGTCAGCGGCGCCGTGAAGGGGTGGTGCGTTGCCGCGAAGCCGGCACGGCCGCCCTGGCCCGGGTCGGCACTGGCAGCTTCCGTCGGCGTGAACATGGGGAAGTCGACTACCCAGAGGAAGCGAAAGGTGTCGTCACGCGCAAGGTACCCCTGCTCGACGGCTGCCTTGTACACCTCGGTCCGCAGCTGGCCAAGCGTGGTTGAGCCGCCGTGGAACTCGGCGGGACTGCCGCCCTGCCGCGGACGCGCCTGGAAAAACAGAATGTCACCGTCCTCCAAGTCGCCACCCACTTCGGCAAGATCCCGGCTCGGGGCCGCCGCATCGTGTGCATCCAGCTGCCCACTGCCGGTCAGCTGGTCAAAGGCCTCGTAGCCCAACGCCGCCAGGCCGCAGAGCGGCTTGCGCGTGTCGTAGATCAGGACGGCCGGCATGCCGTCGGGGTTCTTGGCAAGCGCCGGCGGCAGGCCGTCAAACAGCTTCTGCACAAACGCGCGGCTCTTTTCACAGTTGTCGTTGTTTTCCAGCCGGACGCGCCAGGCGTCGACAATGGGATTGTCCAGCGACGAGATCATGCTCGTAAAGGAGGGCGGAAGAATGTCGTCTACGCGACGTATCTATGCGTATTAGCTAAAGCCGCGTTGAAAGAACCACACTACTTCTTACCTCGCCCGGAATCCGCAAGTCAGGCTTGTCGGATCCGTACTTGGCCATGGCCAAACTGTACGGCATCCGCACGAACGGTTCGGAGGGGAGCGTCGGGAATGGCCGTGGCGGCAGCCTTGCTTGCCGAGATCCTCCCTGCCATCCGTCGCGGAGCGGAACGGGGACGTACTCGATGTTTGTGCTGCTGCTGCCACCGCTACCGGCAACGGCCTCCAAGTGGTGTGTGGCTGCGATGTGGGCAAAAAGCTGCTTGATGTAGCGCTCGACCGTCTCCATGACGTCGTTGCCCGTGGCAAACGGCAGCTCCAGGTCCAGCTGCGTGAATTCAGGCTGGCGGTCGGCACGCAGGTCTTCGTCGCGGAAGCAGCGCGCGAACTGGAAGTAGCCACGACCGGCCACACCGCCGGCGGCCATCAGGATCTGCTTGAACTGCTGCGGGCTCTGCGGCAGCGCATAGGCGAACCCGCGCCGCCGCGTCGGCACCACGAACTCGCGCGCACCCTCGGGCGTCGACTTGAACAGAACGGGCGTCTCGAACTCGGTCAGGCCGTCGCTGGAGACCAGAAAGTTGCGCGACCACGTGGCCACGGTGCTGCGAAAGGCCAGTCGCCGCTGCAGCGCGCCTGAGAATCGCATTTGCAGGTGGCGTGTCGCCGGCGAGAAGTTGACACCCTTGGACACGATGATGTCGGATGGGAACGTGTTGAGCACCTGAAGCGCACCCAGACGCACGGTCGGTCGTGGATCCTGCGAGGCCTTGTCTGTTGTTGCTGTTTCTAGATCTCCTGCGACGGCTGGCAACGGCGCCTCCACCGTGCCCGTGACGGCCACGGCGCTGTGGGCATTGACCGCCCTGAGCTGCAGGTGCAGCGCATGCTCTGGACTGCCGGCAAGCTCCCACGACGAGCGTACCTGAACGGGCTGCGGTCGTCCTGGGTGGGTGACGTCCACAAAGGCAACCTTGCTGGATACATCCCGGCGCTTGCCCAGGAAGCCGTGAACGGTGACCTGGGCGCCGGCTCGGAAGCTTTGCGGCGGCGACGCGGGTTTAAAGCGGACTACGGGTGTTAGAGCATGTAACAGAAAAGAAAAAGAAAGAGGATCGGAGCAAATTCCTACAGCTTTGCTTGTACTCTTCCCAACGGTCCGGCGTGTTGCGTCTCTGGTCCACAGGCGTGTGATCTCTTTCTGACCTAGGCACACACGACACGCTGAATTGGCACCGCTGTCCTACAGGCTGCCTTGAGCTAGTCCGCTTGCCCGCGTAATGACTGCAGACCCGGGGCGACGGCAGGACCTTGACGGCGTCTTGACCTTGTGAAGCCGCGGCGAGGACCGCCCGAGCGCCGCGGCGCGGAAGGGCTATCGAGGCCATGGCAGCCGTCAAAGTGGCTTCCGAGTATATCTCTGGCTTCCTCGCAGGGTGACAAATAAGTGCGGAACTCTTGCGTCTCCTGATCAGAGGTGTGGTCCGATAAAAGGTTGACGTCCATACAGTGCGACTACACAGTACACACTCAAAACTGTAAAACGGCTCCTGAACCAATAGCAGATTGGCATTTGCCCCACTAAAATTAGATCAAAAGCTCAAGCTCCAGGAAATATTTTTCGTCTTTTCTTCCTTTCTCTTCATCCTTCCAATTCAAGAAAACGTGAGTACCTACCGCCGTGTTCTCTCTCGCGCCGCGCCTTGCCCTTTTGCTAACAGCCGTGTGCCAGATGATGAAAGCCAGCGTGTATCTATATGACTGCTTCCGCCCTCGGTCGCAGGCAGCTCTCCTCTCGAGGCTCAAGCGGCTGCCTGTGTGCAGAGGGTCTGGAAAGCCTGAAATCAGCGTTCGGCACACCCGACCTTGTATTCTACGGACGCGAGACGGCACTCTGACCATACTTGAAGGAAGCCGAGTTCGCGGGCAGCGCAAGTGTTGCTGACCCGCTGGTGACTTGCGACTCTCACACTCTTACGCTCTGTTTCCCGTTTTGTTTCTGTCTTTTAGATGCCGTCGTTACTTGGCCTAATTGCGCTTGTTTCCTTTCTCCCCGTAACCTGTTCTCCTTCTGTCCTTCTTGTCCTTTTGTCGTTGCCAATTTTTGTACGCATAGAGGTAGTGAATGCAACTTTGCTGCTAAAGCCCAACCAGCGCCAGGTGCGCCTAAAGAGTTTGGCGAACCCGCTGTAGCCTCCTCCACAGCACTGTACCACTTTCCTCTCCTGCGCCTTCCACTTCCGACGCTCAACGGTCAGCCCGCCGTGCTGTAATCGAACCTTCGTGCTTTGCTCGTTCTTCATATCGCTCGAGCATCCATCACGACTTTCTTCCTCCCGCGCCTTCAGGCTGCTCTTCCCGGCATCGGTCTCCAAGGCTGTGCTTAGCATGCTTACTCGTGCAGCGCATTCCCCACTAGCCCTCCAGCCCTGCGCCGCTGCTAATTCCCGCCGTCGCCGAACATTCCCTCCTTTCAGCCCAACCGCTTCTCTCTGACCTCCTCTTCCGCCTTCCACCCCACCCATCGCCTCGTCATCCCTCCATCTGTCGGCCTGCTCGTGCGACCTCTCTCTGACCTCCGTGCCAACCCTCCTGCCATGGCGCCGCCGCCAGTTGCCCTCTCCGACTCCTGAGAAACGCCAAAGTATCCTCGTCTGCACCTTGCCGAAGCACGACAGCCACGTCCCTCCCATCGCCCTTCGACACGGGCACACCGTTACGATACACAGCCTTTGCGGCCCCTTCCCCCCCGTTTCCTCGGCCCTCGAACCCTACGCAGTATAGACCACCGGCCACCGGCACCCTTCCCTTTCTCTTCCCCCATCCCCCCTCTCTCCTGCACTTCGCCTGTCGATGGTCACTTTGTTGCCTCAACCGTTTCCTCCCGCCTCCTGTCTTCAGCTTCTACCGCTGCCATGGCAAGCTCCTTTGAAAAGTCTGTCAAGGGCGCAACCAAGGTCAAGGTAAGATCCTTCCCTCCCATCGACTCCTGTCATGTTGCTGATCTGTTGCTCGCTCTCTCTGCCGTAGATTGCGCCACCGAAAACAAAGTACATTGAGCATATTCTCATTGCAACCCATTCTGGCGAAGCCGGCGTGGGCGAAGTCTTCCGCGTGCTGCAGTATCGTCTGCACGACTCGACATGGACGACCGTCTTCAAGAGCCTGATCACCGTCCACCTCATGATCCGCGAGGGCTCGCCCGACGTTACGCTCACCTATCTCGCCAGGCACAGGAATATCCTTGCGCCCATCTCAATAACGGATGGTGAGTTGCCGAAGGTGGCGTGCTTGCTTGCTCACCTGCTTGCTCGCCTGCTAACAGCTGCGTGCAGCCCAGTCACAAGGCCGGAATATCAGGCACTACGCCACCTACCTGAATGAACGGGCGAGAGCTTTCCGCGAGACAAAGATCGACTGGGTGCGCACCAAGGAGATGCGTCTGGAGAAGCTGTCGGTCGATAAGGGCCTGCTGCGCGAAACAGAGGCTGTTCAGCATCAGCTGACGGCGCTTTTAAAGTGCGATGTACGTGTTGCCTACGATCACGTCGCTGCGACACCGCCGACCAAGGCTAACGACAAGACAGGTTTTGGAAGCCGACCACGGGAACGAGGTTACCGTTTTCGTCTTCCGGCTTCTGGTCTTGGACCTTTTGGCCCTGTTCCAGGTGCTCAACCAGGCCATGATCAACATTCTGGGTGCGTAGGGATTTGTGGCCCAAAGAGGCTGGCGTGCTTTGGCCATGCTAACAGTTCCCTTCAGGCCACTTTTTTGAAATGTCAAAAGTTGACGCGGAGCGGGCCATGGAGGTGTACCGAAGCTTCACCCGCCAGACTGACTATGTCGTCCAGTACCTGAGCGTTGCGCGGCAGTACGAACACCAGACCCGCGTCGAGGTGCCAAAGGTCAAGCACGCTCCGGTGAACCTGGGCCGACAGCTGGAAGAATACCTAAACGATCCCGACTTCGAGGTCCACCGGAGGCAATACCTGGCCGAGCTAGAAGCCAAGAAGAAGGGTGGAGGCTCCTCCAATGCATCCTCTTCAAAACCTTTGACCGGCAGCAACGGTGCAAGTCGCAGTGCGGCATCGACAAAGACGGCGGCAACAGCCAAGCCTGCTGCATCCACGTCCTCGAAAGCAGCAGAACCTTCAAAAGCGCCAAACAGCGGCAATCTCATTGACTTTTTCGATGCGATCGACCAGCCGTCAACCACGACGTCTTCGGCACCACCACAGCAGCTGCCGGTTCAGACCATGCAGACGGGTGTCAATCCATGGGGTTTTCAAAATAACGGGTTTGCCGTCCAGCAAACAGGCGCCTTTCAGCAGAACGGATTTGCACCGCAGCCGACAGGGTTCCAACCAACCAACCCGTTCCAGATGCAGGCCACGGGCGCCGCCTTCAACCAACCGCCACAAACACTACTGCAGCAGCAACAACAACAACAACAACTACAACCACAACAGCAACCACAACAACAACTGCAACCCGCGTTCACGGGCATGGGCTTCGGCGGGTTCAATCCGCAGCAACAGCAGTTGTCCTTTCAGCCGACATCGCTTGCGCCGATACCGCAGAACTCGATTGCCTCGTTTCAGCAGCAGCTGCCGATACCTTCTGGGTTTTCTGCTCCGCAACAGACGGCTATGCCGACGGGACAACAAGTCACCAACCCGTTCCGGCAAAACTCGCTCGTCGGCAGTCCAACTGGTGCCGGCGGCATGGGCGGTGTGCTGGGCAGCGCACCCAACCCGCTGACGGCCCAACCAACATCGACAAATCCGTTTGCACGGGCCTCGCCGCAGGCAAGCCAGCCGTATGGGGTGCCCAGCCCAACGAGTCCGCCTATACCGACGGCCCTGGTGCCGATGAAGACAGGCACGAACCCGTTTGCCAAGGACTACGGGCAACCGCTGTCGCCTGGGTCGCAAACGGGCGGCAATGGCGCACCTGCCGCAGGGGGTGCGGCGGCAGCGGCTCTGGCGCCGCAACCCACGGGCAGCACGAACCCGTTCCGCCAGTCGGCCTTTGTCAACCAGGCCACGGGCATGGGGTGGCAGCACGGCCAGCAGCAGGGCGGGCTGATTGGGCAGCTCGAAACGGTGCCGGTTTTCCCCCGGCCGGCACCACAGGCGCCGTGGCAGTGATAGGAGGAGGAGGAGGTGCAAAGGTGCGGAAATTTTGGGTATTCAAGGAAGAGTCTATTCTGTCATGGGCGATTTGAGCGGGTTTTTTATTTTCTCTCCTCGTTTCTCCTTCGCTACGCTTTTCCCCTGTATCTCTGTGTTCCTTTGCTTTCGTTCCATCTGTTACTACCTGCATCGATTTAATTGTTATCTCTTTATCGACGTGTTGAGCGAGCAATGCACCTTTGTTTCCCATGTGGATTTTCCGTTGCTCAAGCTTGCAAAGTTCCCTTTTTCTATTCATAATGCCAGTATGTAGACCGAAGGGACAGCTGTTCCGTCTCTGCCTTTGTGAACGCCGCGTGCAATGCATACATACCTACCGCGAAGGAGGCAAAAAAAAGAGAGAAAAAGTCCATGACGTTCAGTATGTGTCCACCTCCATCTTGACAGACAGAGCTTCGGACGGGCCACCAGCGGCCAGAGACGCGCCCAACGTGGCCACGGCCGACGCCGAGGTACCGCGCCCCGTCTCCTTCTCGTCGCCAATGAAGACGGCCAGGCCCGAGAAGGCCTCGAACAGAGCGCGCGCGCAGTACTCGTGCACGTCGTAGCCGCCCACCACGTGGCTGTTGTGTTCGCGCGCATTCTGCAGCCAGGGGTTGCGGTAGGCGCCGTCCGGCTGCACGCGGAAGCGCGACGGCGGCGGGTCGAGGCCTCTAAACGGATCGTACGGGCCCCGGTCGTCGCGGCCACCACTAGCACCAGCACCATCTGCTGCTGCGGCGGCGGCACGCTTGTCCTTGAGTCCGCGGATGGTGAGAGCAGCAGCACCAGACGCACCGCCGGAAGCTCCGACTGACGCCATGTCGGATTCCTTCAGGACCAGCTCCTCGGCAGCAAGCAGGCCCTCGCGCTGGTGCTGGCCGCGGCGCCGCAGCATGATGCGGCCGGCAGCGACACCGCCGTCGTTGTCGGGGGCCTTGGCCAGGCTGTCGAGGTCGGCCTCGTAGGCGCGCAGGCGGGCGCGGCGGTCGTCCTCGTCCTGGCGCAGGGCATCGAGGCGGCGGGTGCGTGCAGCCTCGCGCTCGGCCGCCAAGCGCGTCTTGCTGAGCTCGTCGGCCCGCTCGCCACGGCGGCGGTTGCGGTCGATCTCGGCACGGTGCTCGGCCTCCCAGCGGGCCAGCTCGGCCTCGGCAGCGCGGCGCGCCGGCAGCTGGGCCGGGTCGGGGCTCACGAGATCCATGGTGAGCGCCTCCACCTTTTCCAGGTACTCGTTGTAGTCGTTGAGCGTCTCAAAGTCGTCCTGGCTCTGGTTGAAGACGGCGGCGACGCGCCGGCGGATGTCGACCTCGCGCTCGACGGCGAGGTCATCGAAAAAGGCACGGCGAAAGTCCTTGCGCCGCAGCGTCTTGTGGCAGCCGGCGTAGGGGCACTGGTTGGGCCCGGCAAAGAGGCGCGCCACGCAGTTGGAGCACATGGGGTGGTAGCACTCGGGGTTGAAGAGGAACACCATGTCCTTGTTGAGGTACCGGATGGTCTTGCAGACGGGGCAGATGTCGTCGGCAAAGCCGTTGGTGGTGCCGCCGGTGACACCGGTGTCGACGACGCCGGGTGTGGACAAGGAGGACGCAGCCGGCGCTGCCCCCGGAACGCGGGCAAAGGGCTTTCGTGACATGGCGAGGAGTCGAGGACGAGCACACGAGGAGAAGGAACGGCGCGAGACGAGGTCGCGGGGAAAGGTTGAGAGCTGACTGCGTAACAGCCGCACTTCACAGCATCGAAGCGGCGGCAAACATATCGGGCCGGAAAAGCGAGAGTCAATGGCGCCCGCCTTTCGAGCTTGCCGATTTGTGCGATGTGGTGGGAGAATGGGAGGTTGTTGGAGAGGATGGAGTTGGAATGATGGTGGAGGTTGCTGTGAAATAGAAGATCTGGCTGATTAGTCAGTTTAGCTTGCAGGCGGCAAGGCTGCCAGTTGCCGCAAAGTGCGACCGCTGATTGGGTATTGCAGCAGGGACACCCTCGAAGCTACAGAAGGCGCTAGAAGGGTATGGGGAGGAGCTTGCAGAAGGTGGGGGCAAACAAACCACAAAGCACAAGTCAGAGTTCAGAGGTGGGATTGTCCTGTCACACAAACGAGACGAAGCACGATACGAACTAGAAGACGGGCTGTTTTACGTGATCTTCCGAGGACGAAGAAGAGACGAAAGCAGAGACGACAGCAAAGACCATGGCAGACAAAGGTAAGTGCGAGAGGAGAGAGGAGAGAGGAGAGGAGAAAAAGGATCTGACAGTTTAGAACCTTCGCCCGCCGAGGAGGCTGCCAGCCGCGCCAAGGAGCAGGCCGAGCAGGCGGCGCTGCCGTACAAGTGGACGCAGACCATTGGCGACCTGGACCTGACGGTGTCGATCCCGGGCAACCTCAAGGGGCGCGACCTCGTGGTCGAGATCAAGAAGACGTCGCTGGCCGTGGGCATCAAGGGCCAGGCGCCCATTGTGGCAGGCGACCTCTTCCAGAGCGTGTACGTGGACGACTCGACGTGGACGCTGACGGCCAACCCCGACGGCACCAAGACGATCGAGGTGCACCTGGACAAGATCAACAAGATGGAGTGGTGGCCGCACGTGGTGACGACGGCGCCCAAGATTGACGTGACGCGCATCCAGCCGGAGACGTCCAAGCTGTCGGACCTGGACGGCGCCACGCGCGGCATGGTCGAGAAGATGATGTACGACCAGCAGCAGAAGGAGCGCGGCCTGCCTACGTCGGACGAGCAGAAGAAGCTGGACATTCTGAAGCGCTTCCAGGACCAGCATCCGGAGATGGACTTTTCGAATGCCAAGATCGGTTGAAGGGGGAGGTCAAGGGAGAGGGAGGGAGAGGGAGGGAGGACAGGGGCAGACGGAGTGAGAGCATACTGCTTTACGAATACGACAGGCCAGATACACTACAGACAGGACAATGTCAGGGACGAAACGAATCACCAAAGACGATGGACAAAGCGTCGTGGTGTCAGAGAGTCCCTGTCTTTTTTGCCAAGCTTTTGATCTCGGAAGCGCGTGTAATGTGGAAAGCAGATGAGAACGACTGCATCACATCAATAGTCAGATTGAGCGTTCCGTGTGCAAAGGGCCAAAGAGAAACGACACATGGTCACGGCCACGGGAGCAAAAAAAGGTTGCCGTGGCAAAAAACTCCGTTCTATGCTTCCAAGTGGTATCGTCTAGGAGAATCGCGTTTGAGAGAGACCGCTCATGGCGTCATGAACTGGTTGCCCAGCCGCGCCGCTTTGAATTTGCTGATCCGCGGCCCGCCGTCGTCCGCATCCTCCGGCACCACGGCCGTCTGGCTGGCCTGCATGAACCCTCCCTGTTTCTGGATCAGCCGGTTGCGCGTGCGGTGGTAGTCTGCGGCGGCCTCTTGCAGCAGCATGCCCGCGTCCAACTCGTGCGGCTCCTTGACCGCCGTCGTGGCCTGCCGCTCTACCACCACCGCCGCGTGCGTTTGTCCTGGCGGGCCCGACGGCGCCACCGCACGGTCCAGGTCCAGGAAGCGGACGGGGGCTTCGTGCGGGCCCTTCGGAAGCGGTTGTGAGCGGGCGGGTGCTGGTGCTGGGACTGGTGCAGAGGCAGCCGCTGGTGCAGAGGGCCCTGACCGGGTCATCTTGAACCGGGATGGCTTCTTTGGCTGTGCAAAGTCGGCGTCTGCCTTTGGCGCTGTCGACATGGCACCGCGCTCAACGACATCGCTGAGGGGGTCGACGAACGACTCGGACGGCGCCACTGCCGGGTTCTGCGGTGTTGGCGACGGCTCCTGGGATGGGGCAATATCCAGTGACGAGGCAAAAGAGACCTTTTTGGCCTCTCTGGGGCTTCTGGAGGTCACCTTGTTCGTCCTAGACTCGGCGACAGACAGCGGGACAGGCGGCGTAGAATTGGCCCCTTTTATTTCGTCCGCGTCATTTGTGGAAACGCGGATGCGCCCCAGGCTTTCTGCCACTTGTTCTCTGGCCTTGGCGGCCGCAGCAACGGCGGCCGCGGCCGAGACAGCGCCGGCACCCTTGCCTTGTTGTTGGCCGACGCTTGTCAGCGACGCAGTGTCTGGCGTGCTCCGTGGCGCGACGCCCAGCTTCTCCTCCAGCGCCTTCATCCGTTGCCGGTACGCCTCGTCAATGACGCTATACTTGTAACGGCCATGCTGGTCTTCGTCGTCGTCCTCGTCGTCGTCCTCGTCAAACTCGCCCCCGTAGCCCTCGTCTTCATCGTCGTCCTCATCGTCGTCCCAAGCGCCTTCTTCAAGGTCGAGCTGTGCCACGATGGGCCCAATTTCCGAGACGCTGTACTCGAGCATCTCGCGGCGCAGGGCTGCATCTTCGTCGCTCTCGCCTTTGGGGATCACGGCAGACGACGCACTGACGAGCGACTCCTGGTCCTTGGCACTGGCCATGATTCTCTCTAGTCGCCGGGCCGTAAACGATGTTGGCTGGGATTCACCATCGCTGTCGCCCGCTTCTGCGTCGTCGGCAAAAGAGATGCTGTCGGCAAATGAAACTTCTTTGCGCGGTTTCGGCAGAGACCGTGCCGGTTTTTGTGGTGATGCTGCGACCTCTTTTGGCCCCTTTTGCCCTTCCTGTCCCTCCTTCCTCTCTGTCGCTTCCACGTCTGCTGGTCCACCCGCCGAGACGTTCTCGACCCCGGCCTTGTGCAGTGCCTCCAGGACCTGCGGCCGCGTGCTCGAGGGCGTGTGCAGCTGCACGTTGACCACGTTGTCGTCGTCGTCCAGCTCCTCGACAATGTCGGTGACGGGCCCGTCGGGGTACGCCGCGTCGTCGTCGTCGTCGCCGCCAGTAACCTCGGGTCGCGAGATCACCTGCGCTGCCGCCAGCTTGTTGGCCGCGGCCTCGGCCTGTTTCTGCAGCGTCGCCGCATTCTGCCGCACGTAGTCGAGGCGGCGGCTGATGGCGCCGGCAATGTGGTCGACACTGCGCGTAATGGCTTGGCCAACACGAGCGCCAAACAGGTCGCAGACCGTCTTCTGGTCGACCAACTGGCCGTCAAAGTCGCGGCGGATGCGAACGAGCTCGGCCTCTGGCGCCTTGACCTCTTCCAAGAGCGCGTCGTACTCGGCTTCGAGAAGGCGCCAGTGGTCGCGTGCCGTGGTCAGCTGGGCGACCTGCTCGCTGAGCAGCTCGGCGTGGCGTGCAAGGTCGTCGAGCATGTCGCGTGGACGCGGACGCGCCTGTGGTTGTGATGCCGATGACTGCGCCATCATGAGGGTGGGCTGCATATGCTTTAGAAAGGGACCACATCTTCAGAGGCTTCAACTTTTTTTTGTGATGACAAGAAATTATATCACGTGACTGGTGTTCCGCTCGTCGGACCGTCGCGTATTACATGAGTACCGAGTCAGCGTACAGAGTGCGCTATGTTTGCCTCGGCATACAGAGTACCGAGATAGCGTAGACGGTATCTTTCTTGTTGGGGACCTGTTTTTTCTATCACTGCCGTCTCTGAGAGTGACCATTGACCTCTTCCTTCCATTTCGCCGCCTCTCTTTGCTTTCTCCAGCCGCAGCACCCGCAATCACCTCCACTATGGCGCCCTCTCAAAGCGTAGACCCCCGGAGAGCGGCACTGCAGCCGACCCCCAGCAGCAGCAGCGACGACAATACCGACCGGACCAGCAGCCCTGAGGCCAACGGCCAGCCCGACCTGTCCGACATCTTTCTAGACTTGCGTGACCACCCCGATGCTGCGGCCGAAGTGGCCTTCTTTCTCGGCATCCCCTGGTGTCGAGCCCACCTGCAACCAGGAGCTGGACAGGCAAACGCAACAGCACCTGTCATCCGCATTGTCCAGCCCCACTGGCGCCGCCGGCGCCCGGTGCCCAACCCAGACGGCTCCTTTACGAGCAGCACCAAGACCATGGACAATGCATTCTCCACGACCCTGCATACCGACGACACCATTCCCGCGATTGTCATGTTCTACGAGGAGCCGTCGCCGTCTCCGTCGCCCTTGTGGCCACCCATTCCTGAAGTCAAGGTGTTGCTGTACCTCGGTCCGGGCGTCAACGGCCACATTGGCGTCTCCCACGGCGGCATGGTGGCCACCGTGCTCGACGAGGTGCTCGGCCTGCTGGTGCAGCTCAACCTGGGTCGCGCCCGCCACAACCTCCGCGCCGGCGCCGGCTTACCATCTTCGTCGTCATCGTCAATACCTGAGGCTGCTAGCACTGCGACCATGGCTGCCTTTGAAGCCGGCTTCGTCACCGCTTACCTCAACATCACCTACCTGCGGCCCGTGAGGACCAGCGCGCCTGTCCTGGTCACCGCGCGGTATGTTCGCGCTGACGGCCCGCGCAAGATCTTTGTCGAGGGCTCCGTCTGGGACGACCAGTCGCGCCAGCTGACCAAGGCTGAATGTCTGTTTGTCGCACTCAAAGAGAAGCTGTGAACAGCCATCTCAGGAGGATGTCCGGTTTCTTCCCTTCGCACCGCTGTCATGATCTCTCTAGAACACAACTATCAACTTCCTTCAAAGATCTTTTCCCAGTCTTCAAGATTAATTTAGATTCTATTAATAGATAAACAATCTTTAACCACAAGACACCAAATACATATATAAACGTCAACAACCAAAAGACGCTATGCCATCGTACAAGCCAGGAAATAAAAAGAGAAAGAGATGGGTGACGACAGAGATGCAGTGGGAATCATGTGCTGTGAATGCAATGGGGTATTTGGGTTGTGTCTTTTTTTGTGTTTTCGTCATGTCTTTCGCTCCGCCATGCAGTCGTTTGTGGCATGTGCCTGTCCCGACTATTTGACGCGCTTGCCGTCCAAGAACTTTGGGCTCCTTGCGTCGTAGTAGAGGTTTCGTTGTTGTGCCTGCCTCCGCTGGTCAAAGGTCATACGCTCGTCCTCGTCGAGCGTGAATGCTTTCTTCAGCCATCCAAATGCACTCCGTTTCTTTTTCAAAACAGGTTGCCCCTTCGAGTCCTGTGTCATCGTCGTCACACTGCTCAGCATGCTCATGCCCATGGTCGATGGCGCGTTGCGCATGTGGTAGGGCCGGGAAGGCACTTGGCCGGCTGTATGCGGTCGCTGCTGAAGCGGTGAGTGAGGGCTTGCCAGCACAGGGCGGAAGAACTGCTGCTCGGAATGCGGCGAGGGAATGATGTGGGGAAAGACAGGCGGCGAATAGTCGTGACTGCCGCCACTGCCACTACCGCTGCCGTAGCCACTGCCACGGCCACTTTTGATCGGCTTGTCCTTGACTGCGATGCTGCCGGTGCGTTCCATGTCGGACCCTACAGCAGAGTCGGGACCCGAAAATGTCCGGTAGTTTTGATAAACCTGCGGCGCGGCAAACACTGGGCGTTGCAGTTGTGGCGCATCGCGTGGAGGAACTTGGATAGCATCCGGCGGCGTTGTGCGGAGAGACACACGGTCTCGGATAGACGTCCTCTTCTTGAGCATACCACTGCTGGCATCTCCAATGACCGACCCTACTGACGACACGGTATCCGATGGCGAGATGACGTCCGATGTCAGGTTTGAGACCGCCGAATCGCCACCCTGTGGTTCGCCAGACCCTGGCGATGACAAGCTATCGTAGCTCTGTCGGTAATCCGCAGGAGGGATGTAAAGGCGTGGCGTCGTAGCTCCTTCGCGAGAGCGAGGCCGAAACAATAGATCTTCGTAGGGGTTTACGTGCCCATTGTCGAAAACCCGGGGCGACGGTAGAGGTGCAGTCGGAAGGGGTGTATAGGTCCTCGGCTGGAGAAGATAGAGAGGCTCATCTCCATTGCTTTGCTGCTCATGTTGTTCATCAGCGTGTGCTCCCTCTTCAGGTGCCTCCTCGCGTGCTTCTTCATCATCCGTTTTCTCTTTTTCTTGGAGAGTAGAAGGATCTGTCGGGGAGTCCGTTTCATTGGCCGCCCCATCCGTGTTCGGAGTTTCACCATTGATGAGGCGCAAAGGTGTCGGCATGAGGCTCTCGTGTGTAGGCCGGCTGTTATTGTTGCCGAGTTCATCGCTGCTGTCTGCGTCCTTGACAACAGTCCCATTCGACTTGATGGTCAATGCGTCTGCATCCGTCGCTCCGTGATCCGAAGACTCATTCCAGCCCTCCGTTGCTCTGACTGCATCGTCAAAGAAGCTTGATGGCGCCGGCCTTGCTCCTTCTTTTCCGCCTTCTCGTGCTTCGGCAGGAGGGGTGTACTGGAACGTTGGCAATGGTCGGTCGGTTCCAAGACTGCTGGTTCGATTGCCAATGTCGAGGAAGTTTGGTGCCAAACTATCACCCAAAACACTCAATCGTAGAGACAGACGAGGCGGCAAGGGTTGCACGTGGATGCCGGGAGACACTGGTGGTGTGGATTGATACGACGCCATCAGAGTGGACTCTTGTGATCTCTGTGAATCTTGCGACACACGCTCGGGGAGTGTGTAGGGCTTTATGCTGAACTGTGTTGCTGGTCAGTCACGGGGGTGAACAGTACGATACACGATTTAAACAAAAAAGCCGTTGTCTTACCCTTGTTCGTCGACTCACTTCACCCGCGCACCGGTCCATCTCCGTGACCATGTCGGACAGCTTGGAGATTAGCAGGTCAAGCGTGCTCGTCTTCTCTTCCAGATCGGCAAAAGCATTTCGCCAACCCTCTGCATTGCCACGCATGGCATCGAAAATGTCGGCGACCTCGGGCGGCCGTTCAACGCGCCAAGAGCCATTCTCTTCTGACGCCAGGTATGCAGAAAACTCGTCTGTCGACCGCTGGCCTTCCGAGACATCCTGGACAGCCTGCACCAGAGCCGTGCTTGTGCGAGACAGGATATGCTCTATGCGTATGTTGCCCTCGACAATGCGGAGGCGAAATTCACGGTCCTCCAGCATCTCCTCAAAGGCGGGCAGATTACCAAGGGGCAGTTTGAGGTAATCCAAACGGGTGTTTAGATCTTGTGTAGCCAGCTTCAGATCCTCCATGGCAGTCTTGAGAAAATCGTCAACTTCGTCGATGTGGCCCTGCAGAATAGCCACAACTTGGGCATCGCTGTTTGCCATGCCCTTGAGGAGCAAGTAGACGCCAAAGGCAATCTGGGCCAGGAGCTTGCGGAGTTCGTGGCAGTTTTGGCCCGGGCGTAAGCGCCACAAAGCCGCGGGCGGTCCCTCTGTCTTGTCCTGGTCGAGGAGCCGGTCGCGGCGGATTTGAGGTGTGTCAACGCGCAACTTGGGCTTCATTGCGAGCGTGCCTGAGGTAACTTCGGCCAAAGATTCGGCAAAAGCTTCCTGCATGGTGGGTATCGGGTGCCTCGGGATGGCCGGCTTTTTCAGTCGTTTGCGGTGTGACCATTCTGTGAATGTCTGCTCTGGTACAGGGGATCTTGCCGACGTGTGTGACAGGCGTGGTGCGGCTGGCGAGAGTCGAACAGCCAGCTGGGCTTTTTGGTACAGCGACGGCGTCGCTTCTGTTGTCGTTGATGTCATTGTGTAGTCTGTGGGTCGTCCTGACGGCTGTCAAAGGGAAAGATATGTTACACCAACGTGAAAAGGTGGTGCTACTGTGGGTGAGTGGTGAGACAGACAGGGCTGCAGGGTATCTATGCTCACGGCTGGCTGCAGGATCGGTGTAAGACCAGTCAGCGGAGGTCTGTCTGATCAGTCGATGAGACCCTGCTCGTTGTGTACGAACGTCTCCAGCCCAACTGCACGCAGAGAACAATCAAGAAGTCCGGATGCGCCGAGATGATTCGTGTCGACTCAGGGCTGGCGCTTGACCAAAGGCATGTCTGAAGATCGCTATCGAGCTTCTGTCAGAGTTGAAAAGCCTGGAAATTGGCGGTCGGGCCAGCGCCAGGGGACTGAAATACGTCGGAAGATGGCTAGACTGAGCCGTTATTTCGAGAGAAGGCCCAAGGGAAGTATCGTCGGGGCAGGGGTCCTCAGCGATTCGAAGCGGCCGGAGACAGGAAGGAAACAACGGCGGTTGCAGTTCGGGCGAAGGAGTCCGGAAGGGCAAGAGTTGTTTTGGAGCGAAAGGAGATCCACTTGACGGGCAAGGCGACCGTCAAGGGATATTTGAACGTTTCCAATATCGGGTCGGGCGGTTCTGCTTCTGGAAAACCAACACGGGTCGAGGGACAGACGAGGTGGTCGAGGAGACGGACGCGAACGGTTGGCCCCCAAAAACGAAGGGGGGACAGGCGCTGTGGGCAAACAAAGAAGCGACGTTGGAAAAGGGGGGGAGCGAGCACCAAAGGGCGGCGAGATAATCGGGGAGGACGACAAAGAACTAGTTGAGGTGACGAAGCCGATCGGGAAAAGGAGTGATCCAGGTGCTTTGAAGCGCGATGTGAAGGGTAGGACGCGCCGGGAACGAGCGGATGGAGTTGGCAATGTCGAGAATCAAGAGAGTCGTAGAGGTTGGTGTCGGCGCAGTAGAGGGAGTGGGAGAGAGGAGAGAAGAGAGGGAGAGAATGAGAAGAGGATGAGAGGAGAGAGGAAAGAGAGAGGGTCGAGATGGTGTGTATGGGGCCTTGGTGAGGCCAGAAGTGGAGAGTATGTGAAGAGAGAGGAGACGTCAAAGCATGAGAGTAGAAAAAGGAAAAGGAGCCAGAACCGGGCAAGGCCAGGAGACGAGATAAAATCGTTAGCGTGAACTCATTAGCGCAGATATGCTGAGAGTACGGAGTACATATGTACATGTACATGGGATGAAAGGGGAGAGCATAAGGAGCGGAAGAGGAAAGGGCAACGCCAACAGCTAAATTAAAGCAGCCACAGTCGCATGCAAATGTAAATCTGACCAAAGAGAAGGAAGCCGCGCAGGTGGTGGTTGTCACGACTTCCAAATGCGGGGAGGAGCGAAGAAACGACGACCGCGCAGCAGGCACGACACGATTGCATATTAAGCACGGATTGGGGAGGTGCCCAACAAAAAGGGGGAAGGAGCGGGCCAAAGTGGGCTGTTGTGCCTTTGCATTCTTCATGTTGGCGGTGAATAAAGCACGGAGGGTCCATGTTGCGTTGCATGTGGGCAAGCTGGGAGAGGTAGAAATGACATCTGGACACGGATAGCAACAAACTCTGGCTTTACTTTGTACGGAGTACGGAACATTTTAGGGAAAGTACTCCGTACTTGGCCCCGAACCACGGAGAGCGGCGGGACGACGCGGTGCTATCTTGCCCATTCGATCCCCCCCACTCCTCCGCCGCTCTTGCTTGAAACGAAACAAACAGCACATGGAGCTTGTCTGAGATCGCAGGGATTGTCGCCGTTTGAAGGGTTAAAGGCAGCTGTATTCCCAGGAAGTCGGTGGCACCTTCCCGTGCAGTTACCGTGCTGTTGCGCCGTCCGTGGCAGCTACGACGCATCCTATCAATTTATTGCATCCGACCGCTGCCTTCCACCACAGGTTTAAGCCAGGCGGCCTGCAGCAAGTTTTCGGGACTTGCGAAGTGATGTGGTGTCTCCGAATGCGAGCAAGAACTTCTCCTCGTCTTCGCCTTGAAACCTGGTGAATTTTCAATTGCTGCCAACCCATTCTCAGACCAGGTTCACAGGTGGTATCAATTACAGGGGCCAGGGCTCGAGAGCAGTGGGGAAGGCCTGGACCGTTGTTGGAGGACAAGCACTTCCTGGATATTGCAGGCAGCCGCTAGCAGGCAGCGGCTCCATACAAGGTGTTGGTTCCTGGACAGGAATGCCCACAGCCTGGGAAGGCGCCAGCGACGGCAGCTGTTGTCGATCACCGCTTCGAGGATAGCTTCGTTCCCACGATCACAGTCAACTGCTTGTTTCGATGTGCCATTGTTTCGAATGGCGCCCGCTAAGCAGCATTGAGCTGCCGACCCGCCGTCGTGAGACAGATTCGACAGGGGGGTAGATACGAGGATACGGAACAGCCACAGGCATCAACGCCAGAGAAAGCACTGGTTGATTGCGGAGTATCCCGTACTCACGGCTTATGTCCTCTGTTATGGCACACTCCGCACGGAGTAGTTGCCGTGGGAAGGACCACGGAAACGGTGGCAAGCTTCTCGACCTGTCTGCTGATTTCCAGGTAGACGGGCAAGGCGGCTCGGCAAGAGAGAGAAGGGACCGATCCAGAACCGGGTCGTCAGAGCTTCTCGTCCACGGTTCAATTGTTTCAGTCCTCTTCATCCATGGCGGTCTTGGACGCTACCAACATTTACCTTGCTACGCCCGCATCTCCTGGCTGGCAAGTGTGCAGCCGTTGATCGAAATCAGAAGGGAAGAAGCCCTCGCACAAGAGACGCAGCTGGGCATTGCTTCCGCGCATTCTCCACAGCCGCGTGCGGCTGTGCCTCTTGCAGCAACTCTTGGCCAATGAGGGCGGACGTGTGGTCCATGCATGAAGGATACTTGACGATGAGACAAGAGGTCTGTTCAATTTGGGTCCCTCTCTCTCTTCTTCTCTCTTCATATTCTTCCACTCGCGTCGCCGGCTGAATTTCTGTTCGCCGCCTCCAGAATGAAAACCCCCTTTGTCTTTGGCCACGGCCTCTGGAACCCCTCCCACCGCTTCGAGACGTCCTGGCTTCTGCCACCCGTCGTCCTGGCAGCCGTGCGCGCCCTCATCAGTCTCTACATCTTCGTGTCGCTGCTCTTCGTCATCGCCTGGGACTGCCGCCATGCCGACCGCGGCGGATGCGCTGCCGCCGCCGATTCGTTCTCGTATTTTACCGTGCTGACCGACTGGGGCCTCGCCTTTTACTTTGCCGTCGCCGCCGTGCACTCGGCCACCTACGCGGCCGCCTCTGCGTCCTCCGTCCGACGCCTGTCGCTGCTAGACCGCCTGCCGCGCCCGTTACAGGCGCTGCACGCCGCCTTCTACTCGACGATTGTCGTGCTGCCCTTTGTCGTCACCGGCGTCTACTGGGGCCGCCTGTACGACGGGCCCTGGTATGCGCGCACGTTTGACGCCTGGCACAACGTGTCCCAGCACGCTCTCAACTCTGCCTTTGCGCTGCTGGAGATCGTGCTGCCCCGCACCGCGATGCAGCCCTGGGTGCACGCGCTTTGGCTCGTGGTGGTTCTGGCCCTGTACCTGGCACTGGCCTACGTGACCCGCGCCACCAAGGGCTTCTACGTCTACAACTTCCTCGACCCCGCCGAGACCAACGGCGGCGCGCTCATCCCGGCCTACGTCTTCGGCATCGCCGTCGCCTGCCTCGTGGTCTTTGCCATTGTACAGGGGCTGCTAGCTCTGCGCTGCTGGGTGACCGAGACCAAGCTGGGCCTGACGGGCAAGTTTGCACGGCGAGACCATCCAGCACAAGCACTAGACGTGGGGGGCGAGGGAAAGGTGTGAGCGATGCAGATCTTATGCTATGTATGAGAACCTAGGAGATTTATATAGTACCCAAGGACCGTTCCGTTGGATTAACATTTCAAAGAGACGCCGCGGCGCAGCTCCGACTGGCGAATCTCAAACATGACCTGGACGCCGACAAAGAGGGCACTGCAGGCGACCACGAGAAACAAAACGCCCGACCAGTCGTGCACGATGCCGTGCAGGATGCTCTGGAGGCCGTCCAGGCCGACGGCGAAGCCGACTAGGTTGGCCGACATCATCAACAGGATGTTGGCGACGGCACCGGCGCAGCACAGCATGCGGTAGGCGGTTGGGCGCGCGGCCCAGCGGCGGCGCGGGAAGGCGTAGCCGGCCAAGACCTCGGGCACGAAGAAGAGCACAATCAGCCAGCCCCAGATCAGCAGGCGCAGCTGGATGTCGTGCCACAGCGCCACAAAGGTAAAGACGAACATGTACGCCGTCAGCGAGCGCGCGGCGCCGACCCACGAGCGGAAGTCGGACCCGCCCAGCGGGATCCAGAGGTACCGCACCAGCCAGCGGTTGTAGGAGCGGTGCCAGGCACGCCAAAAGGACAGCGTGCTGTAGTTGTTGCTGACGCAGCGCAGCATGTTCTCCGGCGGGTCGACGCCGTCCAGCAGCGCCCAGAGCCGGAACAGCCGCCACGGCAGCAGCAGCTTGAGCCAGATGATGTGCAGGTTGAAAAAGGACAGCAGCGACAGCTGCGCCGGCGTGTACGAGCCCCAGTTGGGCCCGGACTGCGAGATGGCTCCCACGTAGTCGTAGTGCAGCACCAGCTCCATCGCCAGCAGACACAGCGCCAGCCGCACGCCATACCGCAGCGTACGCTGCGTCTCGATCGTCGTCGGCCGGTAGCGCGCCTGGCTGATGAAGTCGTTAAACGTCACAATCGGACCCGTCAGGTACAGTGGCGCGTAGACGGCGTAGGCCAGGTAGTTGCGGAAGGAAAAGTCCTGCGGCGGCGCCGGCACCACGACGCGGTCGCGCTCCGCCAGGTTGGCAGGATCGAGCTGCTTCTTCTGCGGTGTTATTAGTGTGAATGCGGAAACGCAAGACGCGCGGCATTGCGGCAGAAGAAGAAAACACGCACCTCGATCGCACTCGCGGCGCCGCCACCGCCGCCGTGGCTCCAGTAGTGGTCCATGTTGAAGCTGATCAGCCGCAGCACTGTGATGTTGAAGAGAATCTCCCAGCGCGGCATGATCCCGCCAAAGCCGTCCAGCCACGCCGCCCACTGCTCGAGATCGCTGCTGGCAGCAAGGCTGTCCGCGGGCTGCCGCCACGAGCCGTGCACCACCAGCGACGCCACATTGGCCAGGTGGTAGCCGCCGGCCAGCTCGTTGGCAAAGAGCGTTGCGATGTTGAAGACCCAGGTGGCAGCAGGAACGTACGCACGCGGCAGCCCCATGGCCAAGCGGTAGTTGGCCCAGAGGATCAGCAGCACCTTGACGGCCGAGACGCCGTGGAGGGCCACGAGGAAGACGAGGGCGAAGAGGTAGTCAAAGCCCAGGCGCTGTTCGAGGCGGGCGTCGGCCTGCTCCGGCGTGAGGGGCCTTGTCCTCGGCGTCGTCTGTGCGGATGTGGAGGTGGGAAACACTGTGTTCCAGGCCCGGCGGAGGAGCGGGTGGACGACAAGGAGGATGGCCATATACGGCAGGTTGGAGCGGAAGGTGTGGTATTGAGAGTCGGAGGTGTCCTGGAGTTGTCAGCTGGTGGGACCATAACGACGACAGATCGTCTAGCCGGCAGGCAGGCAGGCAGGCAGGCAGGCAGGCAGGAAAAACGTACGATTTTGCGGCCCGGAATCCATCCTGGCGCGAGCTTGTCTTGGAACTGGGAATAACGAGGATCGGATGCTGTTCAGGTCAGTTGGTGTGCATGAGAATGAGCGCGGGAGCCCTTACGTCTTGACACGTCGTAGGCTACCCAGAACATGTAGGGTACCACCGTGGCAAAGACAACGTAGTAGATGAAGAACTCGGGCGTCCGCCATTTGGATGGCTCGGCTCGCTTGATGATCTCATCGCGCTGGCTGTCGGAGGCCGCGGCAGCGCCATTACTGCCGCGTCTTCTGCCGGCGTCGGATGCGGTTGCTGCTTTGTACGGCACTGTCGATGGCGTGGTGAAGCGCGTATCGAGTGTGTCGACGTCGTAGACTTTGCGGAGGAACGAAAAGAGCGACATTGTCGTCGTGATGAAAGGAGAGGAGAACGACAGGAGTGTGAGGGGAAGGACAAGAGAAAACAAGGTCAAAAGAGAGACAGACGCCGGGTCAGGTCATGGCGGAATCCTGGCAGGCGGAGAGGATAGAGCGAGCGTGCTGCGGTGCAGCGAGCGAACAAACGGAATGCAAGTCGAGGAAGCGTTGAGGTTGAGGTTGAGGAGAGACGTCAGCCGGCGGAGTCGAACACGATGCATCAACTACCTAGCGAGGCTCGGCTTGTCTGCCAATCAGCACGGCGGCTTTGCAAGTGTTGCGCCCCCTATAATTTAGTGGACCCGCGTCCAACAACGCCCTGTTATGGAGCTCTTCATAGCCTAAGCATATCCGTCGGTTCTCCTATTACTCTCCCACGCCATAACTACGCACACGGCTGAAGAAGAAGGGCCGGTAATTCTTGAGCCCAAACTCGCCCCAGTCGTCCGTCAGCCGGTCGTAGCTGTAGAACCCGCGCCAGTTGAGCTTATTGTTGCGCGTCCCCTTGCCGGCGCTGCGGAACGCCAGCTCCATCCGGTAGAAGTATTTGCCCACGCCCTCTGTCTCGACCACAAGGTCGGCCTCTGCCTCGACAGCGGCAGCCAGCGAAGATGAGGCGGTCGACGAGGCTGGCTGCAGAGCGAGTGTCGGTCGCGCAGCCTGGGGTGGGGGACCGATCGTCTCGTCTGGCGCTGCTGCGGCATGGTCTCGCTCCTCCTCTTCTCTCCCTTCCCCATTCCCAGACTCTCCTCCAATCCCCGACATCCGCCACCGCCCCCGCAGTGCGTGGACCATCACGGCCGATGGAAGGTGCGCCATGGCGCCGCCCTGATGCAGCGCCACCAGATCCTTGGTCAGGTGGTGGACCACGTCCGTCGGCTCCGTGGTCGTCAGCAGGCTGATGGCCGTGCCGTCGCGGAAGAAGCGCAGGTACCGGAAGTACGTTACAATATGCACAGGGCTACCCCATGGCACCATGCTGGCCGACGGTTGGCCCGGCCGGATGTAGTTGACCGTGCTGATGTAGCAGCCGTTGAAGCGGATGCGTGGCCGCAGCCGGAACATGCGCTGCCACGACGCGTAGACGGGGGGGATGATGGCGCCACCAGATGGGGCGTCGTGAGCGCCCTTGTACAACGCCACTGTCGTCGCCAGGCCGGCCTGCTGCTGCTGCTGCTGAGCTTCTTGGCGGTCGCCTTCCAGCTCGGTCCACGAGATTGCCCGCTGCCAGGTGCGGTGCATGCTGGCAAAGCCAAACTCGGGCCCCACGCACACCCGCCGCCAGATGCGGTCTTCCGTAGCCACCAGGAACGCCAGCCTGCGGCACACTTGTGCCAGGCGCACAAAGTCGCCCACGTCGTCCACGGCCAAGTCCTGCAGGATCTGTACCAGCAGCTCGTCTGGCAGCTCCGACAGGGGACACGGAGGCGGCGGCATGCCCTCGACCGGCGGCGGCGCGCCTTCGATGGCGAGGCCGGCAAACGACATGATAAGTTCTTTGAGCGGAGGCGGCGGGCCTTGCCGGACGACCGGTGCCGTGGCGTCTTCTGTGGTGCCGGTCGCGGTGCCGGTCGCGGTGCCGGCCGTCGCATTGGTCGCCGCCGAACCCCCCAGCTGCCTGCCTGTTCCGGAAACCGCGCTAGAGGCCGGCGGAGCAGGAAAGTGCTTGTTCTTGTACTGTTTGTCCACAGCGCTGTCCATCTGCGAAAGGTAGACGGGCGGGTAAGTAGGTACTCCTGGGAAATAGAAAAGGAGGCACACCAAAACAAAAGCTCACCCGAAACGCTTTGCGGTAGTGCCGCAGACTGTCGCCGAGGCTTCCCAGCGCCTCCTTCTCTACGGCCTTTTCATAGTGCTCCAGGGCCGACTGCGGCTCAGCAAGAGCTGCCGGGGTTGGTGTCGCGGCCGTGTGGTCGTCGACGCTGGCGCTGTTGGCTGGTGCCGCCGCTGTCGCCACGAAGTCGTCGAATGCTCTTGGCTGAACGTAGTCGTCATCGTCGTTGTCGAGCGGCAGCAGCTTCTTGCTCGAGGACAGCAGCTTCATCGGTGTCTGTGGGCCGCACTCCGGCACTGCCGTCGCCGAAGGCCTCCTCTGTTGAGGCGGCTGCTGCGGTGGCGGCAGCTGTGGCGGTGGCTGCGGCGTAGAAGCGTCTCCTGGCTGTGTCGTCAATGCTGTCTCCGTCTCCGTCGCCGCCGTCGTTGAGGAAGACGATACACCCGCACGACGGCCGCCGGACGGTGGCGCCGCCTTGGCCTGGACCTCGGCACGCCATTGCTTCCGGAACGACTCGAGCTCCGAGCTGATGTCGGCACCGGAGCCGGCGGGAGGTGGAGACTGAGACATTTGCACGGCTCTGTCTGCGGCTGGCCGTCGTGGACGCGATAAATGGTGCCGCGAACGTGATGCGAATGACAAATGGTGTTACAGATTGGAGGGACGTCGCTATCTAGGAGTCAACCTCAGTGAGGATAGTGGGGCACAGCCGCCTAGTGCAAAATAGATTTAGAGGTCTAGCTACCCAAGCATCCAACGCCATGCTGAGGACGACAAGGGAACACGAAACAGGAGTAATAAAACAGGAGCAAGACGAGAAACGACTGCCCATTCCTAGCCAGACGAGAACGACTGCCTTTCCTAGCCAGACGAGAATGACTGCCTTTCCTAGCCAGTCGCTCGGGCCTGTGTCCAGAAGCTCTCCAGCTTTGTCCGCGCCAGGAATTCAAAAGCCTCGCGGTCCGTGTCGCAGACCTTGCTCGACCACTTGCGGAACACCCGGCCTTTGGTCTCGCCGTCAAAGAGCAGCCGGATCTGGTTGTCGGGAAGCGTCTCGCTCTCGCTGGCCAGCCATGCACGCGCTGGCCCTTTGGCGGCCGCGCTGTCACCTGGTAGTCGACCCACGGCTGACGGTGGTGCCGGCTCGGGTTCGACTGGCGCGGCTGTCGGGATGTTCTGCGTCCAGTCGATGCGGTGAAGCATGAGCTTGCGGTACTTGTTGATGCTGTGCTCGCCGCCCTCGACCACAACCAGACACGCCTTGGGGTGCATGATGCACACGCCGGTGAGGGCCAGCTGCTCGGCGTTCTTCCAGATCTTGAAGCGGTGCTGCCCGTTGGCCAGCGACGCGATGCGGAAAATGAGCATGCGGATGCCCTTGGCCGCGTCCTTGTCCTGATTCGCCGCCAGCTTCTCAAGCCGCTGCTCCTTGCTGAGTCGCCGCGCCTCGTTCTCCTCCATGTGCTTCTCGAAACGGCCGGCAATCTCGCGGTTGACCCGCGCCTCCACCGCCGTCGGGTCCTGCACGGCCTCCTCGCCCAGCACGCGCATCAGGTTCGACCGCTTCACCTTGGGCGCCGGCGCAGGCATCAGCCCCAGCCGGATCTTGGCCTGTTTTTCCTTGAGCTCCGCCATCCGCCGCTCCCGCCGCTGCCGCTTCTGTTCCTTTCGCGTCAGATACATTGGCTTGGCCGCCGGCACCAGCTTGTCCTGCGGCGGCTCGATCGGCACCGGGTGCTGCACCAGATCTGTGATAATGCTCTCCTCGCCCTCGCCCGCCGCACCCGCCTTGTAAAGCACCAGGCAGTCCGGCTCACCCAGGTTGTCGTAGGTCTTGCCCTCGGCAAAGTAGCCCTGGTCAATCCACTCAATGTCCGGCGGCGCCTCCACCACAAAGTTCTTGTCGCTGGGGATCTCGTCCATGCCTGCCTTGCGCGCCTGCTCGGCGATGCGCTTCTTCATCGCCTCCAGCGCCGCCTGCCGCCGCAGCGCATTGCCCTGTTGGATGTATTTGCCCTTTGCGTTAAACTGCAACTGCCGCGCGTGCCGGGCGCGCGCTGCTGGCGCTGCCTGCCCTGCGTCGGCCGCTGCAGCCTCGGCGAGCACATCGCCTTCCGAACTGGCCACGGTAGCCGGGCTCGCGTCGAGGTACGGGTTGGCGCGAGCCTGTCGTCGGCCGTCGCGCTTGCCGCCACGGCCGCCTCCTCCCCGGGAGGATGACGAGTGTGGTGAAAAGGGTGTGTGCAGGTTCTCGAGTGCTGGATGTAGCGGCACATTCAGGCCGCCGGCGGGGGGCAGGCCGCTCGTCCGCGTGCTTGCTATGTCGCTGCTGCCAAAGCTGCTGGAGCTGCGCTCGGCGTTCCGTTCCGTGGCCCGTGGGAGTGCAGTTCCACGTCCGCTTCCGCTACCAGACCCGCCGGGCCCGCCAGACACCGCCGCTGCCACCCGCGCCTTCAGCGCCGCAAGTCTTTCTGCTGCCGAGGACATGGTGTGTTCAACGTTGGGTTCTCTTGCCGTGCGTCTTTGATTGCCCGTCGTCGGTGCGCAGCGTTGCACGTGTAGTGCTACAGAGTCCCAGAAGCTACTTTTTGCCGTCGAAACGCTGCGAAATGGGCTCCGCGTTGACGCGTGGGCTGAGAGGGTGAAGTGGTCGTGGTGATGGTCGAGACTCGAGAGCAAAGCTTCGTTGGCGAAGGGTTTCTCTGTACACGTGACTCATCACGTACCCGAGACCCTATCTTATCTGATGCAAATGTGGGGCGACGTCACTTTTCTTCGCCTCCGCGGCCGTTAACGCAGCAAGAAAAAAGTCTAGGACGGGTAAAGCAACGCTCTAACTCCGCAACCGCCCCCGAAGATCGTCCGCACCTCTGACTCGAAACAAAACTGAGAAATCAGTCTGTTCTCCAAGCAAAGTCTGACGACAAACTCACCAACGACTGCAGAAAACTGGCGATTCCTCACAATTCGCCCTGAGGGCTCGTCCGAGTCTCTCCGCGAAGACGGATCCGTCCGACAAACGAAGCTTTCTTCGTCCTCGTCTTTTTGACACGATGGCTTCACACAGCTACGACGCGCAGAACCACGAGAGATTACATGTACATCGGCTACCGGCGAGCGAGGATGGCATGGAGACGCTGCCGCTGACACCGCCGGCCGAGATCGCGAGCGCGGGCGTCGGCGCCGGCCCCAACGACTCGTCAGAGATCACGGTGCCGCAGAGGATGATATCGGCGACAGTGGGTAGCCTGCTGACGGGCTTTCTCGGTATGTGGCTCTCTATACTTTCCTTCTTCTCTTCCTCCTACTGACCGTTTAGTCACCCCTCTCGACGTTGTCCGCGTTCGCCTCCAATCGCAGTCCGTGTCCCATCCGACCATCGATTACGAACGGCTGCCGGCCAACTTCCAGAAGATCGTGGCGACTTCGCCGGCTGCCTTCCGGCCGACGGACCTGGGTGTGACGGCCTGCTGCCGGGAAGTCTTCTTCATGAACGCCAGCACCGAAATGTGCGTGGCCGGCCCGAAGCCGGCGGTGGCAGGGTCGGCAGCTTCAAGTTCTGCGAGTGCGGCACTGCCCGACTGTGCCGTCGAGCAGCACGAGCGAAAGACGATCCACTCGACGCTAGACGGGCTGCGCAAGATTGCACGCAACGAGGGTATCTTCACGCTGTGGCGCGGGCTGTCGCCGACGCTGCTGATGTCGATCCCGGCCAACGTGATCTACTTCACAGGCTACGAGTGGCTGCGCTACAATCCACGAAGCCCGGTCCAGCGCACGACGCCGGATCAGTACGCGCCGCTGGTGGCCGGCTCGTTTGCGCGCACGCTGGCGGCGGCGTCCGTGGGGCCAATCGAGCTGTTCCGCACGCGGCTGCAGGCCTCGCAGGGCGAGTCGGCGGCCGGCCACCTGCGCGACACCTTCCAGGACCTGCGCGGCATGGTGCGTGTGCATGGCTACCGGTCGCTGTGGCGCGGCCTGACTCTGACGCTATGGCGCGATGTGCCCTTCTCCGGCATGTACTGGTGGGGCTACGAGACGGTGCGCGGCCAGCTGACAGAAGCCCGCGCGCGGCGCCGCGGCCGCCATCGCCGTGAGCAGCTGCTGGACCTGGACGGTGCCCGGCGGGTGCGCGAGCGGCGCCGGTCCCAGAGCCAGGAGAGCCACCGCGACACGTTCCTCGACAGCTTTGCCGCCGGTTCGGTCTCGGGTGCGGCGGCGTCGATCGCGACCATGCCATTCGACGTGGGCAAGACGCGCACACAAGTGTTCCGAGAGGCGCAGGCTTGCATCGGCGGCAGCAGCGGCAGCAAGGGACCGGTCGCCGTGCCGGAGGAGCAGAACATGGCGCGGCTGCTGTGGCACATCTTCCGCACCGAGGGCGTGCCTGGTCTCTTCCGAGGCTGGATCCCGCGCACGCTCAAGGTGGCGCCGGCGTGTGCCATCATGATCAGCAGCTACGAGGTGGGCAAGAAGACGTTCCGCAGCATCAACGAGCGCTCGCAGCAGAGAAGTCGGGACGGCGAGTAGGAGGCTCTCTGTTGGTGTACCAACATTTCTTTATTTTCTCTTCTCTATCTTGATGCTCCCCTTCCCAGGTTGTCTTTTGGCGTTGTTAGCGATGGCGGTTCATTACTTTGCATGGCTGGTCTTCTCTCTTCTCTCTTCTTTACGTCTTCGTTCACGATCTCCTTTGCATCGATCCGGAAACCCAAAAATATAGAACAGGATGTCACAAAGTCTCATTCTACTTTACAATGGTCAGCCACGGTGATTCTAGCTTTTGTACTCCGTAAAGGTACAGTGCGTATAAATTGTGATCTACCAGCAACAATTGCAACTTCTGGAACAGTTGCACACTTCCTGGAATAGTTATACGCTCAGCAATAGTTATACGCTCAGCAATAGTTATACGCTCAGCAATAGTTATACGCTCAGCAATTGTTATACGCCCAGCAATAGTTACACGCCCAGCAATAGTTATACGCTCAGCAATAGTTACACGCTCAGCAATTCTTAAAAGTGTTCAATATTATCCGCACTGTATATACAAGACCCATGTCAGAATTCGTACATCTAAAAGAGTACAGAGTGTTCCAGCACAGTAAAATACTGTATGGAAAGCTTGCTGGTCCGTCCGAGGTAAGCTAACCTCTTTAGGCAGCTACTCTGTGCGGCCTGAGGTTAAGCCTGAGTGTACATGTACGGAGTACCTCAGGTCAGCTTTGTTCACTGTATTCCACCACCAATTTTGGAGCCCGAATAGTGCTCATAGGTACTCCGTACGGAGTACACACCTGTGAAAGGGCAGCTGACGCGAGACAGAGACGCGAAAATTCGCGGCGCGTCCCCCATTAAACAGGGTCTCCACACGCGACCTCAGCGCTCTTTGCTTAATTTCACCAACAAGTGCAGTTTCGGATGCCACCCATGCTGCCATAGTGGCACTCTGGCCATTCTCTTTTCCCGACTCCCGACCACTGGTAATCGGCCCATCTCTCCCTTCACTTTACGTTGGTACGTCGTGCCCCCATTCCTCGCCCGGCCACTCGATCAACTCAATCTCTGCAAAGACGGCTCGACCTCATTTCTCCCCGTCCGGCGTAACCAGTCTGCTCCTCTCGCTGCTCGCTGGTGCAGTTCCAGCCGTCCGTGCTCGTGGCCGCTCGTTTTTTCGGCTTCCCTCTGCCGGCATGGCCTCTCTGAAACGCAAGGCCGGTGCCGATCTAGCGGCCGCGGCCGACGCGAAGAAGGCCAGGCCGCAGCAGCAGCAGCAGAGCTCGCTGATGTCGTTTTTTGGTGGCGGCCCCAAGACGACGGCGCCCAAGACGACCATGGCCATGGCCGGCAATGCCAACGGCACAGCCAAGCCAGCGGCGGCTGCGTCTGTAATCAGGGCGGAGCCCAAGTTCGACAAGGCCAAGTGGGTGGCCAAGTTGACCAAGGAGCAGCAGCAGCTGCTCAAGCTGGAGATTGACACGCTGGACCCGAGCTGGCTGGCCGTGCTTAAGGACGAGCTGACGACAACGTCGTTCCTGGACCTGAAGCGCTTCCTGAGCCGGGAGCATGACGCGGGCAAGAAGATCTTTCCGGCACCCCAGGACGTCTATTCATGGTGGGTTCTCTTCTCTCTCTTCCTCTCTCCTACTTCCCCCACTGACGACCAGGTCGCGGTATACGCCCTTTCATAGTGTCAAGGTTGTCATCGTCGGCCAGGACCCATACCACAACGTCGGCCAGGCACACGGCTTGGCCTTCTCCGTCAAGCCGCCGGTGCCACCGCCGCCGTCCCTCAAGAACATGTACATTGCGCTAAAGCGCGACTACCCGGGCACCTTCCAGCCTCCGCCGCCGCAGCAGGGCGGCCAGCTGACACCGTGGGCTGAGCGCGGCGTGCTCATGCTCAACACGTGCCTGACGGTGCGCGCGCACGAGGCCAACTCGCACGCCAACCACGGCTGGGAGCGGTTCACGCAGCGTGTCATCGACCTCGTAGCGCAGCGGCGCCCCCGCGGTGTCGTTTTCATGGCCTGGGGCTCGCCGGCGGCCAAGCGCGTGGTCAAGATCGACGGAGGGCGCCACCTGGTGCTGCGCAGCGTGCATCCGAGCCCGCTGAGCGCGCACCGCGGCTTCTTCGAGTGTGGCCACTTTCGTGCGGCCAACGACTGGCTGGTGAAGCGGTATGGGCCGGAAGGCGAGATCGACTGGAGCTTGATGCCGGGAACATCGACAACTGAGCACGCGGCCAAGGCGGAGGTGGCGGCGCAGGACGTTGATGTGGCCGCGGAAGCAGCGGTAGAGAACAAGGACAATGACAAGGATAAAGACCACAGGGACACACCCGAAGAGGAAGACACGAGCGTGGCGGTTGAGGCAGAGGCCGAGGCCACGAGCGCCAAGGCGCCGGCGGCAGGCCACGAAGGCGGTCAAGACAGTCCGCGGGCAGGCGAGGCCAGTGACGAGCCGACCATCAAGGCCGAGAAGAAGACCACCATGACAGCCTGAGCAGACAGGGCCGTTCGGGGACATGAGTCTGTTGGAAATCTCTTGACGCCACCTTTCTTTTCTGTCATCCACGACACCACGACACCATCCCTTTTCTTTCGCATCTATCTAGTTTTCTCCTTCCTTTTTTTTCGCATACATCAGCCTCTGTAGCGACTGCCAAATTCAAAATCTATCAAGTTCATCGCGGGACGTCTTCTGCCATGGGCCAAATCCGCCTATGCCATCCCTCTTGGCCGGTTCGAAGGGAACGCGGCAGATGGCATTCATTACAGCTGTCCGTCACTCTGTTCGGCAGAACCTTCGCCGTGACTGCCGTAAAATCTACATCACGCAGACGATGAGGTTGAGTTGGTGGTGGAAGCCATGGTAGGGCAACACAAAGCGTAATGTGGGTGGGGACGCTAGACGTAGGTAGGTAGTCACGCAGTCGCTCCTTCCTCTGAACATCGTCACATCACCATCGCTCCTTCCCTTTCTTTCCCTCTCCCTCCACGCCGGGTAGTCGGCAGCTTTGGTCGTGCCTTCCTTATATAAATGAAAGAAGCAGTTATTTTTGCAATAGAGCAGG
>JADHKL010000064.1:0-138041 GCA_019925545.1 Ophiostoma angusticollis
CTGCAGAAACTGATCTTGTTCAAGGAACCATAGACATGTGCCCGGGACGCGCTGCTCCACGCGGCCCTTGAACGTCTCGTACGTGGCCTGGTCGTCGTTGTCCGCGAGGTAAAATTGCCGTAGACAGTCCTCTCTTTTCTGTGTGTCGTGTTGTGTCCTGTTCTCGTTCAGCTGTATTTTGGTGATGTCGAGCTGTTCCTTGGAGATATCAACGTGATCCTTGGAGACACCGAGATGATCCTTGGAGACACCGAGATGATCCGTGGAGACACCGAGATGACCTTTGGAGACACCGAGATGATCCTTGGAGACACCGAGATGATCCTTGGAGACATCCAGATGATCCTTGGAGACACCGAGATTATCCGTGGAGACAACGAGTTGTTTCTCAGTGACAACGAGTTGTTTCTTGGAGACACTGAGGTGTTCCTGCATCGCCGCCAGGAGCTCCATAGACCGTCTGTTGAGGTCCTCGAGCTCTCCCCGTGCGACGAGGTCGTTCACCTGTCCCAGGTCGCTCTTGACAGTTGCTTCACACGCCTTGATGTTGCTTTGCATTTGTTTCCAGTCGTCGTGGCCAACGACATCTTTGGCGTAGCGCCCGAGATGGCTGTCGTAGAAGCGTAGCACACTCCGAATCTGGAAGGCGAGAATGTGCTTGTAGAGATCAACCAGGTGGCTGGAGGCTTCTGAGAACAGAGCATGCGAGACCTGGGCGTTCTTGCCCAGCCGATCCACGAGCGGTTCCAGGGCGGTGTAGTAGGTCAAGTGCGTGGTGACATAGGCGAACCCATCGCTGTTGGCCTCGGCCGCCGTCTTGGCGTTCGTGAGTAGCGGGAGAACAATACAGACGCCTGCCCATGCCATGGATGCTTCGGGCGACGCCTTAACTGCCTCGTCGATCCCGCTCTTCGCCCACAGGACCAGCCCAGCGACATTGGCAATCTGGTCCCGTAGCTGGAACTCGTGGCCGGCAATGTTGTATTTGAAGCTTTTCTCATTCAGGCGACGTAGTCCCTGCGCGATGATGGCCTCGTTTTTGTCGCGGTCGCTAGTGTTGGTCCCGTCGGGGATAGCCGTCTGTGCTTCTTTGGCAAGCAGATCCTCGTAGCGTTTCACCAACTCTGCGTCATCCTTTCCGAGCGCTTTGTACGCGCGGTCCCAGGGTGACAGGTTTGCGAGGGAATGATGCTGTGCTTCGTCGCCCGCTTCTTGAGCGGTTCGATTGGCAGTGCCGGTAGGGACAGGAGAAGCCGGGCTGCCTTCAGTGCTCACGGCCTCGTTGATGCCATCTTCGCTGCTGTGCACGGAGGGAAAAGCCGGGCTGCCTTCAGTGCTCACGGCCTCGTTGACGCCACCTCCACTGTGGTGCACGGAGGCTGGGCTCCCTATAGTTCCCACGACCTCGTTGATGCCATCTCCGCCACTGTGCAGGGGAGTCTTGACCCCGCGCGTGCGGCCTTTCTTCCTGGGTCGCAGCTTCCTAAGCTTGTCCCACATCTCGACGGCTAGCAGGCTTTGGGTTGTGTCAGATAGGCGCTCCTCTGTGTTAGCTGGTGACCGACCCCAGAGTGACTGGAAAAGGAGAAAAACGACAGTGCAAAGGGAAGGTCGTGGCCATGCCTGTCTGAGTGTCGGGCACCGTGAGGCTGAACCGCTGTGCCTCACGACACGCCCAACGGCGCAAAACCTGTCTGATTGGATGGGCCCCGCCATCGATGCAACAGGGATCGGCGCCTATGGAGATTGGAGAAGGAGGCACCCTGCAGTTTGCTCTCCTCGCTCGATGTCCTCATCGCTGCCGGCTGGTAAGATACTATCATGAGGCTCACTACTCAACCTACGCTGAAGAAGATGCGTTGCGGCTATGGATAGCTTAGCCAGGTGGCTCCTGCCGTTCCTGGCATTATTGACATACCTAGATGACTAACTCGACGTTCACCATCTGGTGAAACGACTGCTCGGACACGGCATTGGTGTGGACACAGCTAGCAGATTTGGTGATACGCCGTTGATGGGTGCTGCTGCTGGAGGACACGAGGGTATCGTCAAACAACTGCTCGACCACGGCGCTGATGTGAACACAGCTAACAAGGATGGCAATACGCCGTTGATGAAAGCTGCTGCTGGAGGACACGAGGGTATCAGCAAACAACTGCTCGACCACGGCGCTGTTGTGAACGCGGTCGATCGCGATGGGCATACAGCGCTTTCGGCTGCTAAGAATATCGGATTCGGCGCCATTGTTGCGCTTTTGGAACAGCGAGGAGTGGCGAGTGTGACGTGACGTTGGGGACGGCCAAGGATAGATCAGGAGGGATGGACAAAGAAAGATGACCGTGGTTGTCTAGGGAAATTTCAATGAGCAAATTAGTCAATGAGAAATTTGGTCTATTGTGAAGTCGTGAAGTCTTCTACGAAGTTCAGGTTGTTAACTCGGTTGTGAGCACGGAGTATGTAGTCCGTTTGGGCAGGTACCCACTAAAACGCGATATACTTGAGGCTCGAGCCAAAAGACGCTCCCAACTCCCAACCATCACCCATAAGTAGCCGCCCCCGACGCGTCCACCCATCATGGACACACAGCTGTCGTCCGCCACCGTCACAATACACCGGAAAGCGACGCCTACCGCCACCAAATCGGCAACGCCCGTCTCGTCAGGCCTGCCCGCCCTCCTGCAGACGCCGGCCGGCCTCGCCCTCCTCGAGCTGCAGGGAACCATCAACCTGCCAGAGGTAGGTGGCGACGAAGACGACACGGACGCAGAATCAGTCGCAAACATCAAAGCCACGCCTATTGGCCGCCTCGACTTCCCCGACTACGACCCCACGACAACATCGCGCGATAGCTCCGCCTGGATGCGGTGCGTGCACCTCTATGTGGGACAGCACCAGCGCATGACGGGCGAAGTCAAGAAGCTGCCACGACCGCTGGCGGTTTTGCGGAGGCGGAGGCGTCGAAGCTGTGACGGGAGACAGGGCGATGAGCAGGACACGGAAACCGACCTCGAGGTTGTCGAGGTCGTGCAATACAAGCTTATCTTTTCCCAGCGTCCAGAGCCAATGACAAAATCAGAGTGAAGGAGAGGGAGAGAGAGGGAGGGATATTTTACGAATTAATGATCTATTCGGCCTCACGCCGCCTGTGTCCCGCCCGTGTCCCGCCTGTGTCACGCCGCTTGTGCTGCCCGCGTCCGCCCCAGACCGTCCTTGCCGTAGAAATCCATGGGATACACGCCGGTCACGCCGCCCCTTCCAGCAGCAGCAGCGCCTCCCTCGATGGGCTCCCGCACCCACGCATCGTCGCGCTCGCCCAGCGCCAGCAGCGCCTCGTACGGCGTCAGTAGCGGCCGCGGGAACGCATAGCCCCAGTCGATACTCAGCCGCGGGCACGCCACCTGCACCCAGCAGTCGATGTCGGCGCTCATGCGCGCCAGCTTCTGTGGCAAAATCTCCGAGAGCAGCAGCGTCACGTAGCCGATGCCACGGCGCCGCAAAGCCGCCTCGATTGCCACCAGCGTGTGCGGGTTGCCCTGTCGCCCCAGTGACCCCAGGATCAGGCCCCACCGTGACGCCGCCGTGCTCGCTGACCGTGCCGTGCGGACGGCCGCGCGCCGCAAGTCCTGCATTTCCGCGTGGCCGTAGGTCTCGCGCGTCAGCTTGCGCGCGTATGGATCGTAGCGATAGGCCGGCACGCCGGGGTTGTGGATCATGATGCTCTCGAGATGGAAGCGGCCGTCGCCAAGGTAGAGGATGACCATGCTGTCGTCGTCATCGTTGCTGCTGTTGCTGTCGCCATTCGCTAAACGCGGTGACGTGCATCCCAGGATCTCGCCGCGCGATAGCGGTGCAATCTGTGGCACCAGCACCCGGAACCCTGCGCGCTCTAGCGCCGGCTTGACGCCGTGGATGGTGGCGTTGAACTGGATCGTGCCCACCAGCGCCAATGTCGTTGGCTGCCCACGATCGCCGCGGCCGAGCAGATTGCGTTCCAGCGTCTGCAGCAGGTGCGCCGTGTCGATGCGGATGTCCACAAACACGTAGAGCGTCTTGATCTGCGTCACGTCCACTGGGATCAGGCAGCTGTGCGCATAGTGCACGAGCAGATCGCACCCCAGCGCCCGCGCAGTGTAGTCGTCGATGCAGCACGCCCCGTACGTCACGTCGCCCATGATGAGCGTGTCGACGCCAGGGCAGAACTGCTGCAGTATGTCCGAGATGGTTGTGGCAAAAAGCAGCAGGCCCTCCGGCATCTGCAGCGCCACTCGCTTCGCCCCCAGCGTGCGGATCCGGTGGATCGTCTTGGGCACCTCGAACGAGTAGTTTGCCGGCAGCAGCGCCACAGCTTCCAGCAGCGCCTCGTCGTTGGCCAGTTCCGGCGGCACCTGATTGAGCAGCCGAGCCGGTCGCCGAGCCGCGCGGGGAACTGTCTTCTGCGTCAGTTGTGCAACCAAGGCCATTCGTATACCAGTCGCTTACTCACCAATTGCTCCGCTGTCTTCCACACTCATCCCCGGCGCTTTCGCCGCCGCCTCGGCTGCCGCTCGTCGCCCGATGAACCGCTTCTTCGGCTGTCTCAAAACCGGCTTGTCCGGATCAGCCGGCGCTTCCTGCTGTGCTGTCGCATTCCGTGTGAAGTCTGTTTCGCCTGCCTGGGTATCTATCCTTGCTCCTTGCCGTTTTTCTTGTCTCTGTGCCAGCTCTTCTTCGGGACTTCTCGTCGCTTCTCCAGACATATCAGACGTCCTCGGGGTCTCGGTCGTTGCGAACGGGCTTCTCGCCAACTCGTCTTCCTCTCGTTGTTGATCTTCAATCTCGGCCGCAAGGCCGATATCCGTTTGGGCCCTGTCCTCCTCCATGGTAGCCTGGCAAACTTGGAGAAGTCTCGGTTTTGACCCTTGGAAGTTCAGATTGTGAGTCGCAGCCTTGTCGTTAGCTGCCAGCTGGCGCAGTGTTGACTGGCAGGTGGCAGCTTGCTAGATCTGATCCATTTTTCCCACCATGCCCTGAGTTGGTCACATGACGAGTGCACGGACCATGATATGCTGGCGTCCCAAAAGCCCTATAATTATGTAATCACACCAGAAACCCAGCATACCGCCCAGATTGGAGCAGAAACTTTTTTTGCGCCTGTGCTCCACAGCAAAATTATTAGTGGCCGTCAAAAAAAAATAGCAGAAAGGGCACACTTTCCACATCCCCCTCTACGAAAGCAACGCATCGCGAATCAGTCTGCCGCACCTTCGCCCTCGACAAACATCGACTTTCTGTTCCTTTGGCTTTACCCCCGCGACCATTCCGTCCTCTCCCTTTTCAAGTTAACGGGGAGCCACGAGAGACGACTGCCCAGCATGAAGGTGCGTTTTGCAGAGCCTCGGAGACGAGGCTTTTCCCAGCGACGAAGAGCTACAGCACAGAAGCAAGGCGGGAGAAACGAGGATTGTTGGACATGAGGGACAGAACGAGTGGAGGCCTCACAATGGCATCGACGACTTGACAACGGACCGTACGTGCGTCCCAGCATCGCGAAGGGAGTCATCGACGGGTGAAGAGACGACCCTGCAAATCTGAACGACTTGAACGAAACAATCGGCAAAACCGGCACAACCCGCACAATCGACACGGACGACATAAACGACATGGCAGAGTTTGGCTCGAAATGACTGCTCAACGGAAGCCGAAGGCGTTGCTGTCAAACGACTAGATGAGATTACTCTCTTCTGTCCTCCGGAGTCGGGCCACAGTCCTCCATGATCCTCGCCTGCCACCTGCTGTGGCTTCTTTGTCGAAGGGTGCCTTTGCAGCTGCGCTGCGGACGTTTGCTGACCCTGTTATTTTCTCTTCTACAGTTGAACATTAGCAACCCGGCAACTGGCGCACAGAAGCTGATCGACGTTGAGGATGAGCGCAAGCTGAGCGTACGTTCCCCTCTTCCGAGTTTCCCAAACGTCCCTCGAGACAAACTTTGCTAACTGACCTTTACAGATCTTCATGGAGCGTCGGGTTCGTACTTATTCCACCCATGCCTTGGCGACGACACGCGAAAAAGAAAGGGAATGAAAGATACAACAGGAGAACTAGAACTAACATGGCCGAATTAGATGGGTGCCGAGGTCCCCGCCGATATCCTGGGTGACGAGTGGAAGGGCTACATTGTCCGCATCACCGGCGGCAACGACAAGCAGGGTTTCCCCATGAAGCAGGGTGTCCTGCAGCCCTCGCGTGTGCGCCTGCTGCTGTCGGAAGGCCACTCGTGCTACCGCCCGCGCCGGACGGGCGAGCGCAAGCGCAAGTCTGTGCGCGGCTGCATTGTCAGCGCGGAACTGTCGGTGCTGGCCCTGGCCATTATCAAGCAGGGCGAGCAGGACATCCCCGGCCTGACGGACGTTGTGCACCCCAAGCGCCTGGGTCCCAAGCGCGCGCGCAAGATCCAGAAGTTTTTCGGCCTCAGCAAGGAGGACGATGTGCGGAAATACGTCATCCGGCGGGAGGTCCAGCCCAAGGGCGAGGGCAAGAAGCCGTACACCAAGGCGCCCAAGATCCAGCGCCTGATCACGCCGCAACGCCTGCAGCACAAGCGCCACCTGATCGCGCTGAAGCGCCGCCAGAGCGAGAAGATCAAGGATGAGGCGGCCGAGTACGCCCAGATCCTGGCCAAGCGCGTGCACGAGGCCAAGGCACAGAAGGCCGACCTGCGCAAGCGGCGCGCGAGCTCGCACAAGTAGACGTGGCAGAAGAGGAAGATTCTGTTTATGGAGGTGGTGGGGTAGTTTGGGAGGTCTCTTTTGTGTTGCGGTGGGCGGTTGTGATATAGGACATGGATGGAATATCCGACTCTCTACGCGAGGAACGACGAAAGGGAAGAGGGACAAAAAGTGTCTTAACAACCATCATAGGGCGTTTTTATCTCCTTTATGTCAATAAAAAAACGGCAAAACCTATTTTCCAGTTTATAGACGTGAACTAAACGAGTACATACAGGCTCGTAGGTTTTAGGTAGTCACTGTTTTGAAGCGATCTTCGCTATGGAAAGGAACAGAACACAAATTCTGCACGCAGTTTCGACAAAAAAAGGGTTGAGAGAAAAAGAAATAGAAATAAATGCTCAAGATCCCTTGTCCCTATTCCAAACCCGGGTGTATGAATGCGAAGTTTTTTTTAAAGCAAAAGACTCCCTCGACCGACCGCTGGCTACACTGGCACGTTCCTAAACAGATAGCTGACGCTCTCGCCGTTATGCGTGCGGCGGATCGACTCGGCAATGGTGCTGCTGACGTCGATGACCTTGATCTTGGGACACCTCTCCTGCTTGTCGCCCAGCGGCACCGTGTTGGTGACGACGACCTGTGACAGGCAGCTCTTGTTAATGGTATCGACGGCGTTGCCCTAAAATGTGCGTTAGATGTTGTCGTCACCACCTTTGATCGTGCTCTGCTTACACTCAGGATGCCGTGCGTCTGGGGCAATGGTTAGCTGCGTCAAGTAAAAGAAAGACAAGAGATGGAAGCCGACTCACCACAATGGCAATCACCTCACGGGCACCGTGCTCCTTGAGCGTCTCTGCTGCCTTTGCGAGCGTGCCGCCTGGATGAACGTCAGTACTGGCACATTGTCGTTCTACGAGCTGTAGGCTGCAACATACATGTATCGGCCATCTGTACAACAATGCTTGTTAGTCATGGTACAATGTAGAAGCCGAGGCAGACCAGAATAACTCACGTCGTCCACGAGAATGGCCACCTTGTCCCGCACGTCACCGACCAGCACCATACGTCCGACCACGTTCGGCCGCGGCCGCTCCTTGTGGATCAGGGCAAAGGCTAGACCCAGGCCGTCGGCAATGGACGTTGCGCGCTTTGCGCCGCCGGCGTCAGGGCTGACGATGACCGTGTCCTCTTTTCTTAGATCCGGGTTTTCCCGGATAAAGCGCAGGACACTCGGCTCTGCGTACAGGTTGTCGACACTAGATGGTCAGAGAAAGAAGGAAGAAAAGAATGAACTCCACGAGAACGTACGGAACACTGAAGAAGCCCTGGATCTGCGAGGCGTGCAGGTCCATGGTAATGACATGGTTGCAGCCGGCCGTCTCGAGCATGTTGGCGATGAGCTTGGCCGAGATTGGCGCGCGGCTCTTATCCTTCTTGTCCTGGCGGGCATAGGGGAAATTAGGGACGACGGCGGTGATGCGGCGCGCAGAGGCGGTTCGACACTTGAACAAGGTGTCAGGAAGAACGTGTCGACGAGAGGTAGAGTGGCTGCAAAAACATGAACAAAGACACAGACTCACGGCATGAATCATAATGAGGAGCTCCATCAGGCCGTCGTTGATGTCGCCCGGCGCGGTCGACTGGAGGATAAATACTGCAGGGCCGTCAGACAAATGTCGCTTTGTGTAGAGAAGACGCTCAAAGATGCCGCGACAGTCGCCAGACTCACCATCCTCGTCTCTGACTGACTCGCCAATTGTCACGCTCTGCACTAGTTAGACTGTGTAGCATACAGAGGCCTGCAAAAGCAAGACGAAAAGAAACGTACAGTCTCCTGGTTCGAGTAGTTGACGCCTTCAAAGTCAGCATCTCAGCGTGATTGCCGGACAACATGGTGCAAGGGTGACCAACTCAAAGTCTTTGCGGGCTCAATTCCGAGCCTGGAGTATTACAGGCATCCTGTCAGCAAAAGAACAGGCTACAGAAAAGAACGAGAGAACAGCCAAGGCACGGCAGAGCCTCACCGGTCGGCCACCAGCCGCGTCAACATCGGGTGACTATTGCCCGACAGCAGCTTGATCTCGTTTGCTGGGTCGCCCATTGTGGTGATGTGTGGAGTTGAAGGTTTCTCGATGAGGACGAAGAGATGGCAGGGCCAGAGATCCCGGCACTCGGTGCTGCGGTTGTGGGTGGCTTTCGACGAGAACGCAGAATGAGGTTCTTTGCAGTCGAAATCTCAGTGTCCTGCAAGCTTCACCGCACGGAGTACACGGCAGATCGCGGCTTTGCAGTCTTTTTGGCCCTCTTTTTGGCGGGGCAGCAAAAATGGGCGGCATCAGAAGTATCACGTGATCCAGAGAGGCAGGCATGTGACGAGAGCAGTTTGACAGCTCCTGATTGGTCGGAAAAGGACCCGCTCGCCACGCGGCGGCGACGGAACAAGGTTGCGACGGCGTCGAACAAGGTGGAATGCTTTCGCTGTCGTTTCGTCATCGACCACTTACCCTGAAGACAAGACAACGTTTACCTACGAGACCCAACCTACCTACTCCGTACACTCGACATTTTCGGTACTGCAGCACATTTCTTTTCCATATCACCGCTACATCTCTTCCATCCATCCGCGTTACCACCGCATCGCTCCCATCCATCGCTCAAAGCCACATCGAGCCTTCGATTCATAGCCTCCAGACGCCATGAAGTGGACTACTCTGTTTGTCTCTCTGCTGACGCTAGCTGCCGGTGCAGCTGCGGTCGACCAGAAGAAGCAAGTGGTGGTCACGTACGAGAGCCACACGCCGGACTGGGTGATCAGCGAGGCCAAGGACGCGATTGTGAAGGCAGGCGGCGTGATCACGCACGAGTACAATCTGATCAAGTGAGCTTTCCTTCTCTCTATTTCTCTCTCCATTTTCTTCTTCTCTCTATTTCTTTTTCCATTACTTCTTCTTCTCTCTCTCTTTCCCTGCTAACAAACTAGGGGCTTTGCTGCGACGGCTGGCGAGAAGGTACTCGAGTCAGTGCAGGCCATGGGCAGCAAGTACCAGGCACTGGTCGAGGAGGACAAGGTGGTGTCGGTCCAGTGAAAAGGCTGGTTGTCTGTGGAGGACCGATGACGAGCGGCCGACCGGAGGAGTCGGAGAAGACGGAGAAGTTTGAGACGTGGAGAAGACGGGACGACGGAGCGAGGACAATTACGGCGCGGAGGTGCCTAGGTGCATTTGATGTATATTCTCTCGTTTTTACATGATTACCCTTTCCGCGCGGCGTTTTCAATACATGACCGGTTGAGTTTCCATGGAAAGCAGCGAAAACGAGAACGGGGGAGTAGACGTGAAGGCATCGGCGTATTGCAACCTCTCCACCAGCCACGACTGTTGTCTGCCTGAGAGGCTAACATACCCTTAGTGGGCTTTCACTTTGTTGAAGTATAGTTGCACCGAATGTGTCTGTCCGTTTGCTCCATTTGCAGTGATCCTGGAGATGTACTGGTTCTGTGGTACAGATATTCAGAGCTCCCGAGAGTACAGCTCGCCTTTCCGTTGTGCCTTCTACTGATTTCTTTCTACTAGTGCTACTTACCTTGGGCGTGGCACGAGTACTTCTACTATTTTCCCTTCTTCCCGTCTATTCACCCTTCTTCCTCTTTTTGTAGCAGCCTGACACACGACTGCGGCCAAGTTGAGCCACAGTTCATGCAGAACACTGGCAGTTGTGGCGTCCCCACTGTAAAGCCCACTAACACCAACCCCTGACGTGCATCGTGCGGCGATCCCAGGCGCCTGGACGACCAATGTCATTTCAGAGCGGAGCCACGCAAGTAAGGTTCTTGACTTCTGTTTCTCCCTTCTTCTCACACCGCCACGGCATTCTATCCCGCCGCTGGGACATCAACCCTGCCCAGTCCTGTTGGGTTTTCCGGCTGTCTCATCCTGCTGTACCGTCTTCCATCCTCCAAATCTCGACATTTTCCTCTGCAGATGACATTTCCGGTTGCTGCGGTCGACTGCCGACGTCGATTCCAGTCTCTCTTCCTAGAAACCGACCTTGCCCTGCTTCGATAGGCCCCGTGCATCATCGCCATGCTGTCACAGCCGCATATAAGCCGCGCCGGCCAGGCTGCGCTGCTGACTTGGGTCAACACCTTTGCCCTCGATCGCAGAGTCGACCGCCTCGAAGAGCTCGCCGATGGTCATGTCTTTGCCCAGATGCTGCGCGACCTCGACCCCGAATATGACCCGGCCGAGCTGGAGCAGAACGTCGGCTCATCTGCCTGGTTGACCAACAAGCGAAACATTCAGTCCGTCTTCAAGGCCCTGACAAAATACATCATCCACAAGGACGCCAGCGGCGCCATCGACTTTTTGCCGCGGACCATTGATGTGCGGTCCATCTCGGACAACCTCAATGCCGAGGGCATCGCTCAGGTGCGTGTGGTGATGGCTGCTCGAATGCTTCGTGCCATACGCTGTACCTCTCCCTACTGACATGCCGCTTCCAGCTCATCGCCGTCTTTGCCACGGCCGCCATGCTCGGCGAACACAACACCAAGTACATCCCCGTCATGCGCGATACGCTCACCACCAGCGAGCAGGCCGAGATCATGACCATCCTGCAGCGGAAAGATGAGGAGCGCCAGCGCCTCGATGAGAGCGGTCTGGACGACTCCCTTGACGCGGCGGCCGCAGCCGGCCTTGACCCGGGCCTTGTGGCGGAGGCCCAGCTGGCCGCCCTCGCCTCCGACTACGACCGCCTGCGCAAGCAGCTTGCCGACGCCAACACGCGCCTCGAGCATCTCCAGATTTCGTACGAGATTATAAAGGAGGACCTGGAGCGCAAGGAGAAAGAGCTCGACCTGGAGCGCCAGAAACACGGCGCCAGCGAGTCACAGCTCATCCGCGACCTCCAAGAAAAACTGCGCGAGCAGGACGACCTCATCAGCAACCAGGAGGGCCAGGTCGAGGACGACCGCCAAACAAAGCAGCGCCTCGCGCAGGAGAACGCACAGCTGGCGCGCAAGGCTGCGCTGGTCGAGCAGCTGCAAGACCAAGTGCAGGAACTGAAACACGCCAACGAGGACCTCAGCAAGAAGGCCAACACCGTCGACCGCTACAAGCAGAAGCTTGAGGCTCAGCGCGGCCTCGAGATGGATCTGCAAAATGCCATGTACGAGCTGAGCCAGAACAAGGAGGCTCTCAAGGAGCTCGATGCCTTGCAGAAGCGCAACAGCCAGCAGCAGGCGACCATTGAGCGCTTCCGTGAGATGGTCTCTGGTCTAGAGCAGCAAATCGAAGACAACCGCGTCCAAAAGACGGCCCTCGAGGGTGACATCTACGCGGCCCAGGTGCAGCTCGAGAGCCTCAAGGAGCAAAACCAGCTGAGCGATGCGCGCATTGCCGAGCTGGAGCAGCAGCTGCTGCAGGGAATGGGCAGCGCGCTGCAGTCGTCTGCAAGCCCCGGCGGCCTGGGCAAGGTAGCATTCAACCTGGAAGAGGAGCTGCAGCACACAGCCGACCCAGCAGCGGCCTATGCGCTGGAGATTGCACGGCTGCGAGCAGAGAACAACCTTTTACGCAGCAATGTGCATGTGGGCTCGGAAAACGACCGGCTGCGCGCCGAGCTGGACGTCACCAAGGCCAAGGAAGACGCGGCCCGCAAGCGGTACAACGAGTTGTTTGAGAAGCACGCGCTGCTCGAGGCCCAGATGCAGGCTGTGGCCAGCGGCGCGGCCGGCGAGGGCAGCACGCTGCTGGCTGAGGCGCAGCGGAAGCTCGACGAGGCTACAGCCGAGTTGAGCCGCTACAAGGCCGTGACACGGGAGCTGGAGGCCCAGGTGGCCGACCGCCACCGCGAGACACTGCGGCTGCGTGCCGACCTCGGCGCCGTGGGCAAGGGCTCGATCGACGCTCTAGAGGAGCTCAAGTCGACCGACAGTCTGATCTCGGCGTCTCTCACAAAGGAGCTGGAGTCGCTGCGCAAAGACTTCCGCGCGCTGCAGCTCGACGGCGAGCAGCAGCAAAAGCAGCTTATTGAGGCGCTGCTCTCTAAAGAGGAGCTGCGCAAAGCAATGGGCGACAACAAGGCCAACGCAGCAGTGGGAGCAGGAACAGCCGAAGCAGCAGGAGCATCGCCACCACCTCCCCCTCCCAAGGACACCACTGCGACCGACCGAACAACACCTGTATCGCCCTCGGCGGCAGCCAGCATCGAAATGCAGCTCCAGAAGGCCAGCGAGAGGAACGAGAAGCTACGGAATGCGATGAAGCAGCTGAAGAAGGTGAGAAAAAGAAGGAGCACTAGGAAAGCGAGAGAGAGAGAGACTGACATAAGCAGCAATACGATACGGCAGACCAGGAACGCTTTGAGCTGCAGAAGAAGCTCAAGGCGGCCGAGACAGCGGCGGCCGGCAGCAACACTAATAGCAGTACCAATAGCGCTAGCGCTAGCGCTTTGGCGGCGGCGTTTGCGGTGCAGCGCGCTGCCAGCGAGCAGCTCATCAAGAACCTGCAGCGCGAGAACGCCATGATGACGACGGCCTGGTACGACCTGACCAGCCGCCTGCAGAGCAACCACGTCGTGCTGCAGCGCCGCCAGGACGCGCCCAAGAGCTGGCTCAACAGGCAGCGGCAGATGGTGAATGGTGAGTCTCTTTTCCCATCCCCTTCTTTTTCTTTTCTTTTTCTCTTGCAGACAGTTAACCGACACCAACAGCAACCCCCCGGAAGTAGGTGCATCTGGGTTGCTCCCAGCCGTCCACGGCAGGACCGCCGCCGCCGCTGTGGCGTTTGCGGCGACAAAACGTCTGGCAGCAGCCGAGCCGGGAACGTCCAGAGCAGGTGTTGCCGTTGTCCTCGCCGTCGCCGTCGCCGCCGCCGTCGCCGTCCCTCATCCTGCCACCACCAACAGCAAGACCGTCCCGACCACCGCCACCCCCAACCCCGCCGCTGCTGCCTTGGCTCTGGCCGGTTGCTGCAGCCCTGCTGGCAACCACATCGGCGGCAGCCTCCCTCTGGGCATCGACGGCCACGCGGACGGCGGCCACACCGTTGTCGTCGTGGCCATCTGTTCGACCGTCTACCCGACCTTCTGCCGGCCCGTCTGCCATCCCGTCTGGCAGCCACTCGGCGCAGGTGCAGTCGTTGTGGCGCGGGCTGGCTGCGCGCATCGCCTGGGCGGCCGCCTAGCAGCTCGGCCGCGGTTGGTGGCAGTGGTGGCAGTGGTGGTGGCGGGAGGACGAGCGGGGCGGGGCGGGTGTTGGTGGTGTCGGTGTTGGTGGCAGCGGCTGCGGTGTCGGCTGCTCGCTTGCTGTCCCGGGAGCCTTTGTCCTGCCGTTTCCAGAGCGGCCGCGGCGTTCATGGCATAGCCTGTGGCTAGGGCCGCTGCTTCTGCAGCTGTGAAGGGAAAAGGAGGGAAATGGGGGCTCGGTTTTGGTCTGTTTAACCCTATCTCGTATCGTTCTTGGGTGGTGTCATGCCGAGACGGGCTGCTTTCCGTCCCGATCCCAAGAAGGAATATAGATAGATATACCCTCGCAGCGTTTGTTATTCTTAGATTCACAAGTCGTTTTTTTTGTTCACAAGGTCTATTGGTAAATATCGGTGCCTCTGTACTTCCGTATCCGTCCGCCCGGGAGCAGAAAGAGTGAGCTGCTGCGCTGCGCTCCGGCCTGCACTCCGGAACGCCATAGCAGCCACCCATCTTCTGCCCGCTGCATAAAAAAAATAAGGAGTGCTCTTTGTGTGTGTGTGTATGTTGGTCAACGCCAGTGTGTCCCGGTCCAGTCTGATCATTCTCTTGAAGGAAAAGAAAAAGGGACATAAATAAAGCAATGCAGCGGAACGACGCAAAGCAACAGCAAGGACGTTGTAAAATAAGGGGAACAGGGAAGAAAAGTAAAGAAAAAAAGGCAGCGATCCGCAGAGTAAAACAAACAAAAACAAAATTAGCATCCACCGTCACTACGGCCCGTCTGTGCTTGGCCACTTTTCCCTCTCTTCCCTCTCTGCACCACTCATCTCTCACCCCTCACGCAAAGCCAAAGTACTCGTTGCCGGCCGTAATAGCCTTGATCAACTGCGACCGCAGCATGTCGTAGCTCTCGTACTCGGGTAGGTCCAGTTCTGTAGCACGTTTGTTAGCAATTGTCTGTTTTGTGAAACATCCTTCACCATCAAACTTACGGTTGAAGCAGGTGTGCGAGCTCGGCAGGCGGTCCTTGTTGCCATAGTCGCGGTGGATGTTGAAACGGTTGACGCCGTTCATGCCCTCCAGCTCCTTGAAGCCGTTGAGCGGCACCTTGGACGTGCCCGTCACAAACTGCAGCAACTTGGCCCGTTCCTCCTTGTCAAACGACCGCACCGCCCGCCAGAACCACTGCATCTGCGGCGCCGCAGCCACGTAGTTGTGGTACTCCGTGTTGGCCCGCCAGTCGTCAATGTCAATGTCCGGCAGCCCTGAGATCAAGAGCTCCAGCTCCTGCTCCGTGAAGATGGAAATGAGCTCCGCCGGGATGATGTCGTGGAAGCCTTTGAGGAACTCGTTCATCTGGTCCTGCACCGACGCCAGCAGCTTGTGCTCCACCACCAGCCGCACGTATTCGTGCTTGTTCTCCTCCGTTACCGCCACATCGCGCCCGTGTTCAATCAGGTCCACCACCTTGGTCACACCAAACTCGTCGTCCACCACCGAAAACGTCTCCGTGATCACGTCCGTGATGTCGTTCTCCAGCATCCAAACCAGCGACTTGTAGTACTCCGGGTCGAATGACTCCATGTCCTTGACCGACACCGGCTTGCCCAGAATCCGCTTGTACACCGCCCGGCTAAAGTAGCAGTCGAGCAGCCGGCCCTCGTACAGCGCCTTGCCGATAATCCGTCCAATGAACTTGAAGAACATGAGGTGCTCGTCATTGATACCGCTGAGCTTGTTTGGGTGGAAGGTCGTGCGGTCCGACGACACCGGAATAAAGAGCGCGTAGTTCGGGTCGAACATTTGCCGTGACAGCACCGCGAACCACTCGCGCGTCACGCCGCCCGCGTCCACGCCCTCTTCGCCGTGGAAGCGGATGTTGAGTTTGCCGTATTTCATCTCGTCGCCCGACTTGAAGTACAGAGACCGGAACGAGTCGTGGAACACCAGGTCGCGCCGCACCGACAGCTGCAGCGGCGGGCACGACGGCCGCTGCTGGCCGCCCGTCTTGGCGTGCACGCTGCGGTTGAAGTAGTTGCGTTTGTTGTCAAACTCGAGCACCTTGGGGTTCTTGACCAGCAGTGCAAACGTCCCTGACATCAGCTTCGGGTTGTTGCGCACCAGCTCGTTGAGCACGCGCCGGTGATCCTCCGTGAACTGGAAGAACAGATCCCACACTGGTCGATTCTCGGGTGGCGGGCTCGACAGGAGAAGCCTGTTGTCTGCATTGTTGCCCGTGGTTTCTCGGCTCAGCTTCACGCCCACCGGCAGCTGTTGCATGCCGGATGAGCTAACCGCTCCCGTGTTGTCGTTCGTGTCGTTGAGCCCGGCATTCTTGCACACTACCATCAGCGACTCGATAAGCGGCAACAGGATCGTCGCCACGTTCAGCATGTTGTCCCGCTGCCGGATAGCGCTCAGACACGAGCTTAAGCGACCCCACATATTGATAAAGGTCGGGTCGTGGTACAACCCCTTCATGTAGTCGTTGTCGTCGAGAGCGGTCGCCTCGGACGTTTTCTTCGCCTGCGCGCCAAAGAGGTGGTCCAGTGCAGTCAGTACACGCAGCAGCTTGTTCTGTTCTGCAGCACCCAGCGAGAACTTGGCCAGCGCGATGCCCTGGATCTCGGTGCCAGACTCGGCTGCTTCAATGTGCGGCAGCAGCTCCCCGAGGTCGTGCAAAATGTTCTCGCTCAGCGCCTTTGCCTGCTTTGCCAGCTGCTGGCCGAACTGCTGCCGAGTCTCGCCGCCAATGCTTGACAAGTTCTTGATGGTTGAGATCGTGTTCTGAAATGTCTTTGAGCTGCACTCGCGCGCCACGAAAATGTTGACAACAAGTGACAGATAATGGTGCGGAATAAAGGGTGGCTCCAGCTCGCGCGCCTTCGCCTGCGATTGACCAGGTTCCGTCTTTAGTGTGGTGTCAGTTTTTGCGCCGGCCTCTGTAGCATCTGCGGTGTCCGCGGCGGTGCCGCCAGAAGCAGCACCACCAGCAGAACCGGAAGCGGCTGGTTCTGTCGAGTTGCCACCGTCCTCGGTCGGTGCGGTCGGCATGGCCGGTGCGATCCTAGCTGCACCACTGCTGGAAGTCGCCGCAGTCGACGCCTCCCCTCCGGTGGTGGCAGAGGCGCCTTGACTTTCCTTCGCCGCCTCTTTTGCTTTAGCCGCCTCTTCCGCCTTGCGTTTCAGCTCCTCTGCCACCTCGCGTCGCCGCCGGTCTAGGGTCTGCAGGGGTTGCGTCACTCTGTTCAGCAGCTCAGCAAGCAGCTGCATGACCGTCGAGCTTTCCATGACCAAGTCCTTCTCCAAGAGGAGGAGGAGCATGTTGATACCGAAGCGCGATGCCTTGGCCTGGGTGCCCTTGGCTTTTCGGCTGCCAAACGGCTTGCGGAGGGAGGCACCAGTGATGTCATGCTCCGACAGGAACAACGGTGCAATGTGCTGGTTGGCATTGCAAAGGTCCACGAGGAGGTCGAGGCTCTGCTGGACAATGAGAAGAGGCGAGCTGTCGAGGTGTGTGTGCGTGTGGAGCTGCTGGTGGTGGCCGCCCAGGGATGCATTTGTCGTCGTCCGCTTAAGACTACCGCTGCCAGAACCCGGCGTGGAGGTGACGGCCGTAGAAATAGCCTTGCCGTCTTTGACGGTGATAAGTGGCTGCTTTGCCTTGGCAGAGAGCTGGTGGAAGCAACGTGTGACGGTATCCATGTCGGAGCTTCCATCCTGCAGTATCTGGAGGAGCGTGCTGATGATCTCTAGTCGACTCTGCCGGTTCTGGCACAGATCGGTAAAGACGCCGAACAAGCTCGTCCGGGTGGTGCCCTGCTGGTTCACAAACAGCAGGCGGAGCAGCGTGGCAACGCCGGCCTTGTCGAGCATCTGGATGATGGGGCGCCGCTCAACGTTGATCACGATACTGCTGTCTGCGCTCCTGTTTCCGCTAGGTTGGCCTGCATCACCGGTATTGATGTCATGGCCATGGTGCCGGTGGTGATGGTGGTGCTGGTGCACCTGGTCGTCCCGCAGGCGCGGCGTCCGTTGTGGTGGCGGCCGGTTGCGCTCGACAAGTTCACGGGCATGGGCAGCCATATATGGAGGCAGGCGGTCAAAGAGCTCTTCGCCTTGCTCGAGCAGGATCTGGTCGCGCAGCCGAGGTGGGAACGTGAGCAATATGCTAGCTGTGTCCATCTCTTCTTGGGCAGTGTTGTCTGGCGCGGCCGCGCTGCCTACCTGCCGCCGGTCCTCGTCCCGCTGTCGCCTGCGTAACTCTTGCTGTTCCTGTTGCACAATGTCCATGCGCAGATCGTCGGGTAGAGCGTCCAGAAATGCGTTAAAGTTCTCGTCAATCTGCTCACCAGTCGTCTCTGCTTGCTGCCGTGCCTCTGACCGACGAGCTGTCAACGCCTGCGCAATCACCTCCTCGCGGAACTCCTCGGGAAGAGCCTCTAGGTATTCCGGGTCGATGCCGAGGTTCGTAATGTCCATCTCAGCGCCTCGAATCGTTGCCATGATGCGTTCCTGTGCCGGCCGCGGCTGTGGCTCTGCATCTGCCGGTCCAGTCACCGTTGCGTCGCTCGAGTTATTAGCTTCGGCAACAGCGCCGGTTTCAATGCCTTCCATCGGCTCGGACGTGTCTCTCGCACCACGGGCGTCAACTTGGTCGGCATTGGCTTCGTGGTCTTGCTCTTCGGAAGACGGCCCGGCCTCGGCAGGTTCTGCATCAGTGGTGGTGGCGACAGCAGGCGCTGCTGCCACTGTTGCAGCCTCAGCCCTAGCTTGCTCCTCTTCAGCTTCCTTGGAGGCAATCTCCTCGGCTTCGATAGCTTCGCGCGCCATTTTATCCTTTGTCTCACGCGCCTTCCGTTCGTCTTCTTGACGCTCAACTTCCTTTTTGCGAGCCCTCTCCTTACGCGCTTCTTCTATGGCAGCTGGGGCGAGCGCCCGGAGCACACGGAAGTAGATGGACGGTCTCATGTGGTCTGTAACGTTTGGCCCAAACACAACCTGCGCCTCCTGCATCCAACGGTCGGTCGTGGTGGCAGACCGGAACGCAATAGCTAGGGAGGGTTCGGAGCTAGCATTATCGCGGCGCGCATCTCCGCCTCGGGAATCGGAGCGGCTGCGGAGGTCTGGCGGAGCAGGCATGCTCACTTCCCTGATTTCACCGTGTGGCCCTTGCGTGAACTGGAATTGCAGAGGCTGGGTAGCACTTCTCGCACTCATAGCGGGAAGCGAGCTCATAAGCTCGTTGAGGAAAGCCATGGGGCTGTCGGGACCACCGAAAAGACCGTTGGAGAAGTCGAGACGAACAACAGCGGACGCAGGCGTCGTCCGATTGCCGCCATCTCGTTGACTGGTACCGGGACGGCGAAGCAGCGGGTTTACGCCGTCATCAAAGTTTCGGCGCACCCCAGTGTCCCCGCGAAAAATGCTGCCAAAATCTATTGAAGACTACGTCAGCTTGCAGATCAGCACGAAGCACGGAGGAACAGAAACATACCTCCGAAGCGATGGCGGGGTGGGATGGCTCCTAGAGGGTGATTGCGGACGTGTTGGCTGTGACGATGGCGATTTGGCTCCACAACCAGCGTATCCCAGGTCAAGCCGCCGGGCTCTTGTGCGGTTGAGACTTCGTCTCGAGAACTGTCAGCAAATGGCCCGCTTGATCTTGAGGGAGGGGAAATAAAGCACACTCAACATACTCGGATAGTCCTGGTCGTAAATGTAATCCTCCCCCATACCATCGTCTTCCTCGTCCTCGTCTGAATTATGTGTTAGCACCATATTCACACGGGCATAAACAAGAACGTCACAAACGAACCTTCTTCTTCAGCGCCATCTTCCAAGTAGGGTTCGTCAAAGTGACCGAGGTCGCCATCGTCTCCATGGAAGTCGGCGTTGATATTGCGGACAATTTCTTCAAAGTGGCTCATGCGCTCGCTGACGGGGAGGTGGATCTGCATCTGGTGCAGGGCGCTAGACTCGGCACCAAAGTCATTGTTGTCATCGTAATCATCCTCGTCCCCCTCACCGTCATCGCTTGTCTCACTCTCCCATTCAGAGCCTCCGTCGTCTTCCATGATGTCGTCTTCATTAAGCTGTTCGATAGCGTCCTCGATCTGCTCGTCAATATCGTCCATGCCTTCTGAGCCCATGTCGTCGATGTCCTCTTCGTCGTCATCGTCGTCATCATCGTCGTCCTCGTCCTCGTCATCCTCGTCATCCTCGCCCTCTTCCATGACAAGTTCGACGACGCCCGGTTCACCATGGAGACCCTCGATTGGACCCATCTCTTCGTCCTCGTCGCTAAGGTTTTCCTCGCCATCATCGGTAATGTCGTCTTCATAGTCCATTTCGTCGTCATACATCTCGTCTTCGCCATCTGAGTCGGAGTACTCTTCGTCGTCGGGGTCTCCGCCCTCAAGCATACCGAGCGAAGAGTTGCGGTACAAGTCCGGTGTTTCTTCACGGTCGTCCTCCACTTCAGACATCGACGATGATGACAAGGCGTCGTACTCGAGCGCATCCGGTGATGCAGTCGATGCGATGATGTTCTCGCGGCTCAAGTCGATAGCTGTCGCTGTCAAGATCTGCAGCACCCGGATGACGTATTTGAGCGTACGCTTCGTGCCCGGGAATGCCAGGTCCACGTCCGCAATGGAATGTGTCAAGGCAGCCAGGAAGCCCTTCTCAAACATGAGCCGCCGGAGCTGCATAAACGGCACGAATTCATTGGCACGGCGCTCCTTGTCAGCGCCAATCATTGTGGCCATGAGCTCGCCGAGGGCAGCCATCTTGCCGTAGCGCACATCGATCGGCTCCGACGAACTGGTGACCTCCTTGTACGCCTTGAGGATGGTGTCAAGGACAAAGCGCCGAACAAACTGCAAGTCGCTGTCGTCGTCAAAGTCGTAGGCACTTCCGTTGCGCGGGGTAAACTTCTCAGGCGTCTTCTCTACCAACGCAGTCAGCAGACGCCGAGCCTGGTCGGCCATTGCCAGTTTCTTCTTGGCAGCAACGGATTCGGGCGCTGTTGACACGTTGGTGGCGGTTGAGCAGAGGACGTCGTGCAAAAGGTAGTTGAGCACGCTCGACCGCGGCTTGACTGGCGTATGTGTCTGCAGGGCCACGCCGCGCTTGAAGTTGATAAATTCCATCTTGGATCGCGTGTAGCTGCGCAGCAACTCGCCCAGGCAGAATAACAGGTACGCGCGGAACACAAAAATGGGATGATCTGCCACTTTGAAGGCCCCGGCCTTGTCCTTGTCTTTGTCCTTGTTTCCGGTGTTGCCTGTCGCTGTGGCTTCTTGGGTGTCAGCGAGCACGGCCAGATCCTGCTCGGCACCCAGTCCCTCAGCAAAAAGCCCAGGCGTCGACGGCGCGGAGACAACGTCGCTCGCAGAGGTCGGGGTCGGCGCAGCGCTGGTGGCAAGAACGTCTGTTCCCAGAAGCAGCCTGGATGTGTCCTTTGACGAAGACGACGGCTCGGCATCCTCTACCTTCTGATACGTCATGAGCTGCTCGAGCAAAAACGTGATGACGCCGTCGGGGTTCTGCACAACAGGGCGCTTATGCTCGATGGCCGTCTCGGGTTTGACAGAAATACCGGACATGTCCTTGTCCGAGTTGCCATCAGACGCACCACCGCTCTTGGCTGGACCGCCAGCTTCGGCAGTTTCTGTGGATGGACGCACATCATTGATGTTCAGTTCTTGCGTCGCCTGCACTGCTGGCGCAAATGCGTCGTCATGCACAGCCGATACAGTGGTGCCGGACTCTTTGCGCGTCGCGTCTTGCGCCCCAGTCGCGCCCACTTTCAGGGTGATTGAGAACGTGTGGCGCTGCAGTCCCTCTGCCGACGAGCCCGTCGCGCCCGTAGGCCAGCGGCTTATCTTTGCCACGTCGGCCAGGGTAGACACAAACAGATCTGGCTTTCGTAGCGCAATATGGGCATGTAGCTCTAGGAAGGACCGCAGGTCAGTCACACGTTGACTTCGCTGCTGGTGTGAGCCTTCAAAGTATGTCAGGATTTCGTAGCGCATGATATCACGAAGGACATCGTCATCCTCCACGATGTGGCGCAAAATTGTGGCGGTGAGGGTGGAGAGGCGTGTATCGAGAAAGCCGCCCGCCCCGATGCCAGACAGCTGCTTCGCCATAAGAAGCAATCGCTGAAGATTCTTCCGTTCGCCCACAACCTTTGCCACATCATGGCGCCTGGTCATGATAACCAGGAGACGGCTCGCCGCCACAGCCAAAGTTTCGTCCTTGGCAATGCGCGGCAGAACATCAAGCACGCAGCTCAGCAGCTCTTTGCGCTGGTCTTCGCTGAGGACGGCGTCCTTGGACTCGATCACAAGATCCCCAATATTCTCTGCCTCCAAGGTCGGTAGCGTCCATTCCACGGACGGCTCCCGTTCGTCTTTTAGCAGCACCATCTCGAACAGCAGGAAAAAGTGCGGAAGCCATGGCGGCAAGTCCTCCGAAGAGCCTCCCAGAGGGACATGGAGGAAGCCAAGCAGGTCTTTAACGTAGACCCGGAGCGTGTCGACCGTTTCGTCAAAAAACATGGCGACGTCTTGGATGAGAAGACAGAGGAGATACGCATACGCAGAAATGCTTCGGGCGTTGATCCTCTTGTTCTCCTCGTCGATGGCAAAGGATATGAGCGCCTCGATAAGCGTCAGGCCCACCTCCTGCACCGCGTCAAAATCTAGCTCTCCAGCTGGTTTCAGCACGCAAGCAGAAATAAGCACTGCGGTTTCCTGTACGGCATCTGGGTGCATCTGTATGACGGCAAGGGCGCGGTCAATAAGGTCTTTCCGCAGCTCTGCACGCCGCTCCTGAATATCCTCCTTGGTGACAACATCCGACGCCTCTGTGGCGTCATTCTTGCCGCCGTCATCGTCTGCCGGCGCAGCACTGTCGTGGGTAGGTTGTTGCGCTGCTAACGGCGGTGGCGGCACCAGGCTCGGACCGTCGCCCAGACGATGTCCAAGTGCCGCCTCGTACAAGTCGCCAGCAGTGTTCTCCAAGATGAACCCTTCGAAATCGGCGGGGTTATCAAGGTCCATCGAGGAAAGAGGGAGAGGGAGTCTGGGGAGAGAAGGGGTAAGGAATTGGCCGCGAGAAGCCGCCGCGGCTGGCTGGCTGTTTTCTGTGCTACTCTTCTCCTGTTTGTCCTCCGCAGCAGCAGCCGGGGGCGGCAGGTCCTCCTCGGGAATTGGGTTTCGAAGCCTGATAATTCCGGACAACACCGCTTTACCATACGCCGTGGCAACGTCGAGATTTCCATGCGCCCGGTAAACGGCTTCCTGCGCAAGATCTTTGGAGAATCCGGAACGGCTCTGAAGCGTGGAGACCCTGTGCTCAAAGGCACTCCAGGGGAATGGGTTGGCTCGCGTCTCCCAGACATTTGTCGGCGATATCTTGGGGCGCGTTTCCCGTGTGAAAAAGCCCTGTTCCAGATTACCGCTGGATATTGTCTTCATGATATCGATGAGCCGGGAGAGCATACCCGTGGAGAGCTTTTCGAGAACTGACGACTGCCAGAGATCCGTGATGACAGGCAGAATGGCCACCCAGATCTCCGCCAACAACTGGCTAGCCGGTAGCAGTTGCGTGTATTGGCGCTCCGAAGGCCGGGAAAACACGCTGACTTGAGCGACTGCATCCTGAATATTCTGAGGATTGGCGATGATCGAATACAGGTCCAAGATGCTCCGCATACCCACTGCCGCAAAATATAGCTGCTTCAGGCTGCTGCGCTGCTCTTGTCCGCCGTTGATTGTGTCGGAGAACGACCGCAGAAGGTCATTGAGCACCTCGAATCCTCCATGTTTCATGAAGGCCAGCATAACGGGGACGACAACGTAGGCATTCTTCGTGCCATCTGGTCCCTCATTCCTGGTGAAGTCCACCACCAACTCCTCCACGGCTTCCAGCACAATCTTGCGATGTCTCTGGCTTGCAGACGTAGAGGCTACCAGGCTGCGAAGCTGATCCAGCAACGTTGTCACCAGTATCTCGGCAAGCTGCAGGTGTTGGCTGCGGAAAAACGGGTCGCGTTCCCGGCGAGGCAGCAGTGCTTTCCCAATCGCTTGGAGATTAGGGAAAATCACGACGGGGAAGGACCGGAACAGCGTCCGCAGGGTCTGAAAGTTTTTGTAAGCAGCAGACGACAGCTCCTCCTGTGTCGGTTTCACGGTGCTTGATAGTGGTGGTACAGAGCCGGCCAGTGCAAGGGAGGTTGCATTGTCTGTGTTGGGGCGATTCGCGTTTTCGGGGCCGGAGAGAGCGATGCTGGAGAGCACATCTGCCACCGCCGGACTATCATCTTCCTCAGGGGCATCGTGGTTTCGGTCTGCGGCCGATTGTGCCGCCAAAAGAAGAGCTGCCGCAGGCCCGGTAGCGCTGTGGCTCGCGCTGACCGAAGTCGAAACATCAGAGCTCGACCAATGCTGGGGAACGACGCTGCTTAAAGCAGCCTCTTGGCGCATGGTATAGGAGAGTAGTGGGCCGAGACGCTTAATGAACTCTTTGTAATAGTCAAACACGACAATCGGGTGCATGGACGTCGTACCCTGCCGTGTGAAGGGGAAGCACACTTGGGTCAAGTGGAGAAGACGCCTGACCCGGAAGAGAGCCTTGACAGCCGCGGTGCCTTTGGCGACCTGCTCCTGCGACGGAGCAGGGCCATCCGGACGAACAAAGGGCGCAAAAGATAGATCCGAAGACGCGTTATCTTCCTTATTAGTGTCGGGCACCACACCTTTGCCTTTCCGGTCAGCACTGTCCTTGTCGTTGTCGTCTGCCCCCTGCAGGCCGTCTTGCATGAGCGGAGCAATCGCATCGAGCGCAGACAGCGTCCGGGAGAACATTGCCGGTACACCAGAGATGGGAGAGAATTCGAACAGCTGCGCAAAAACTTGCAGCAGTGTCGGCGACAGCATTGACGTCGGCTGGATAAACGGCAATCCAGGGGACTGGACCAGGTCTAGCAGTGGCTCGATACCGCCTTCCTCGACAAACTTCCGGAGCAGGGAGGTGTTGCTCAAGTAGACATTCAAGAATACCGAAACTGCTGCCACATAGAGCAGGGCGTCCTGATAGGCCGGTGCTGTCTGGGTTGGTGTCGAGGTCGATCCGTCAGCGGCGCTGGGACCTGCCGCATCAGCCATCTCGATGTCGTCTCCGCCAGTCGTTCCAAGAGGTTCAGCAGCGGGTGCGGACAAGAGCTTAATGCCCCACGCAGCGGTGCGGGCCTTGTCTTCCGTTAAAAGGTAAACCCGTCGTACCATATCAAGGACGCCTGTTGTAATGTATCGCCGCAGGGACGGATGGTGGCGGGAAAGCTCGTCAAAGCTGCTTGCGACTGTCGATGGCAGTCCCGGCTCGGCTTCCATGCACCGGATGTGCGCCGGACTTTCAAAAATTTCCAAGACACTGGGAATGACATTGGATTTGGCGACCATCTTCAAGCCCACACGGTTGAGGCAAATGGTATTCAGGGTCGGTATTATGGCAGCGATGGCCTCGACGGAGGCCAAGATGCCGCCGGCTAGCGGCCAGTCTCTGGGGCGAGCCAACTCCTCGTCGGTCAGAGGGACGACATGGTGGCCTAGGTCGAAGGACTCGGATTCTTCCGAGAAGGCGCTATCCTGGTCGTCGGAACCGTCCTCGTGGTTGTCATGCCCGCCGTGCTCGTCGTGCTGGTTTCTACGGCCCCCGGTGCGGTTTGTGCCGGAACCGCCAGCAGGGCCTTCAGATGCCGACGCAGCTACATTGCCTTGTTCTGCACGATGACTGCCTTCGCCACTGTTCTCTTCGCGGTCTTTGTCGTCTGTCTTGACATCGTCCAAGGGTGGTAGAGGTCGGCCGGTAAGTGTCTCGAGAAAGCTTTGAACGACACCTGATTCAAAGAGTGCGGTGAAGCACATTGGATCGTGATTAAGGAAGTGGCTGAACGTGGTGGCGGCATTTGTCCAGACAACCGCGCCATATACTTTTGCATTCTCGAGTATCGTACGGATGCTGTGTAAGAACGTAGTGCTGTCAACAAGATTCCGCAGTAGCCGGTCGTTACCCAGCCCCAACAGATAGGTATTGCCCATGAGGTGGTACAGAAACTTGAGGAGCCACTTCAGGGTCTGCTGCAGATAGAACGGGATGTCGTAATCGATCACGCTGCAGCGCATTTCCGTTCCGGTAATCTCGCCGCGCTGGACAATCTGTGTACACACGTTGACGGTATCAACAAGCAGTTGCGACACAATATCTAGACCTTGAGCTCTGGTGAAAGACTGGAAAGACGTTGGGAAGCCGAGGATGACCGTGTCCAGAAAGGTGAGTACGACGAGGTGGTTGCGATCGGCCGCTGGAGACCGTCCTTTGAGAGCATCGACGAGAATATCCATGATACCGGCGGCGATAATGTCCGGCATCCGGTTGCCCGTAGTTAGACGCTGTGCGAGTGAAAAGAGCTGCTTGCGCCATTCGTCCATCAATATGATATCTTCTGGCGTCTCAGCCTTGTCTTCTTTCATTTCTGCGACAGCCTTTCGTAGCACATAAAACAAGAGGCCGTGGTTCACGGTTGCGTTGACTGCAGACATAACATCGTTGATCTTGGTCGAGAAGCGAGCCAAGCTCTCGAGAAGTTGCAGAGCAATCGTCTGCAGCCAGATCGGTACAGAAGCAGTACTAGCACCGGGACGGATGAGCTCGGACAGTTGGTAGATGAGCTGGAAGCGCCTGGATTCCTCTGCATCCTGTTTGAGAACATGCTCGATAAAGGACATCTCCGGATGGATGTAGGCGAGATTGGTGATGGCCAGTAGACGCACAGAGAGTGCAAGCTGGCGCGTCTCAACGGTCCCAAGTAGAGCCTTGGCCGTCCGGATCCGGTTCAGCACTTCGTACCGCGTGGCCGTAGACATATCGGCCGGACACCGTGCCATCAGCTCATAAACGGTGCAGGCGCGTACGAGGCGATGCGACAACTCAAAAGTGCGTTGGCCCGAGGCCGCAACGCTGTCCTCGGTAGCACCGCCAGTACCTGGCGTCCGCCCTGGACCTGTCAACGGTGACGAGCCATCGTCCCAGGCAAACGCGGAGGCGGCCACCCGTGGCGAGCTACGGTCCGGCGTCTGCGCACCAACAGTCGACGTGCGGCGCAGAGGCGTGGGTGTTGCGGGCAAGGAGAAATAATCTCCTCGCGACGTCGGGGCACGCGGCTCGCCCGGTGACAGCGGCGAATCCTTCTCAGGCTGTCTTGGCTGGAGCTGAGGATAGTACGCAATCTTGATATCGCCCCAAACGTCCCATGCGGACGCGTCGCTGATGTTGGCTGGTGCGTCCGTGGAGGAACCGGTGGCAAGCAAGACGAGATCATTTGTGTGCATGGAAGACACGGTCTTGGGTGTGGCGGCTGTGTTCTCGCCCTGCGCCTTTTCTTTTCCCTTGTTAGACAAAGCGGGGGTACCCTGTGTCGCAGTGGCAGCGTTCGAGCTTGAGGCGCCAGCAGTGCTTGGGTTCGGAGTCGACGGCGTGCGCTGAAGAGCGGCAGCCGAAAGGACCGGCCCGGCCGACGGGGCCGACGGGGCGGAAAATGTGGTGAGTGGCGTTCTGGCAAACGGCACAGCAAGCTGATGGACCCTGTCGAGGCTGATGTCGTAGTGGTTCTGGAGCAGAGCGAGATGGAAGGCACGAGAAGTTGTGCTTGTCCGCTTGTAGGACGCGTGGTACCGCAGGGCCAGCTCATGGCTAACGTGCAAAGCCGCCTCGAGGATGTGCAGCGACGAGGAGTTGAGGAGGCTGCTGAGGTGAGCACTGCTGGCATAGATGCTTCTGTTACCGCAGTGTTGTAGCAGGCTGCGGGTAAACTTCAGCACGGCCAGGACCAGTTGGCAGTCGCCACCCTCTGTAAATCCCAGCTTCTCTAGACTGGCGACATCCCATTTCTGGCTATCGCGGAAATCGACGGGATGGCTTGTCGTTTGCAGTAGGATGTCTCTGCCAAAATCTCGCGCTTGGGCAGCATCTTGGAGTTTGTATGTTTCGACGAAGCACTCGAGGATGCTGTCAAACCGGTTGAGCAGCGGTATCCAGTGATACATGTCACCGCGGGGGAAGGGCCATCGTGTCGGAAACTGCTCTAGCACCCGTGGAAGCAGCGGCAGCGGCGAGTTTGTTGCGGACTGGACGTACTCGGCCAGCCATGGTGACTGCTCAGGGAAAGAAACGGTCAGCAGGTGCATAGAGAGACAGGAATACAACAAAAGGGCGTCAGACATACCATGGACTCCCGGTGCTTGGGCTGCAGGGCCTTGGTGATCTTGCCCATCCTGGCGGTGCCGTGACGGCTGTCTGTGGACGTTGAAGGCGGCAGGGGCACGAGAGGGCGGGGGGATAAAAAGAAACAGAGGTGCGATGAAAATGGAATCAGAAGGAGGGAGGATCACTCGGCTCAAGTCTCCCCGTCAGCTGCAACCGCCGGCCGAGCATCCAAGAAGTAAAGGGCAATGATGCAAGAGATTCCGTCAAAGTCAGAGGATGGCTGATAGCGATGCCCAAGCCCGGGCCGGCCTTCGGCGAGACGAGCGTGCAGGTTCGTCTCCCCGAGAAGCGGCAGCCTTGTGGATCTAGCTGGGTCACCAGCGCCGCGATGAGGCCTGATTTGCGTTGTGGGTGAAGGATAAGCGTGTTCGATCAGGCCAGTAGCAGTTATCGGGTCGTTGTTCCAGATCACGATGCAGTGCGTGAAAGGGTGTTGTTGCGGTGGGAGGATGGAAGCAATGAAGAGATTGAGGTCAAGGGTAGAGGGGAGGTGGAGATGACAAAATTTCAGGCTTTGGAAGATGCTGGACAGTTGGCCTAAGACGTGCTAAGATTGCGGGAGTGTGTTGCCTGGAGCTGTGGCGTTCAACAGCACTAATAAGCATAAGCGCCATATTAGCTGGCGGGCCAGGCTATATGCTTACAGTGTGCTGTGGGCAGCTTGGCCGCTTACGTCTTTTTTAGCGCTGGGCTGTAGTCGATTCTGGTTCCTTCAGTGAAGCACTGACGACAGAGACAAGGTATTGGCACGGGAAGCCGGACGTAACCAGGCTGATTCGCCCCGTTGCCTTGCAGCACGAAGATTCGAGTAGGCGAAGCAGGTGGCAGTGAAAAGGAAGGGCAATGAGCCGCAGTGACTTGCAACCTGAAGAAAGGGGCAACGACGGTCGGAGGCAGAATAGAAAGTATCTCCGAATTCTTCAAGCTGAAATAAAATAAAATGAAAACGATCAGCTAAAATACAAAAAGAGAAAATGAACTTATGCCCCCGACCTTGAGCCCGACCTTGAGCCCGGCCTTGAGCCTTTACCGTCTCAGTCACTCATTGTCGAGGCAAGATACGGAGCATTCAAAGAAGAATTGCAAATGTAACGCCAGCTAACTGATATAACCCAGTGCCCATGAGCTCATGAACCTGCTCGCAACATAACAACTCATGATAGAGCGCCGACGCCAGTAGCCCATCAAGTAGCCCAAAATCAAATCATGCCAACTTGGCCTGCTTCTCGCTGTCGGTGCCGCCACCGCCGCCCCATATGTCCATGCTCTCTTGCTCCACGGCTCGCATCGCATCGGCCACGTCCTCCAGCTTGGCCACCACATCCAGAACGCCCTGGCTGACCCGCTCAAAGTACCGGTCGTTGGCCTCCCGCCGTTTGCGTGCCAGTAGAATGTCCACCTGTGTCACTTCTTCGAGCGGCCGGTTTTCGAACCGGTCACGGCGTTCTCCGGTCTTGTCAGTGACCTTGTCAGTGCCGCCGCCGCCACCGCCGCCGCCGCTGGCTGAACCGTCTTCGTCCTTGCCGCCTCCACCGCCGCCTCCACCGGATTGGCTCGTGGCCGTCGTCGCCGCTTTCCGCAGCGTGTTGCCGAGAGGCTCGTCGTCCCCACTGCCACCACCACCGCCACCACCACCGCCACCGCTGCTGCCGCTACCAGCTCCAGCTTCGTCAGCCTCGCTGCGGGCCCATGCCTGGGCCAAAGCAATCTGTGCCTGCCGCAAAGCCGCCAGCTTCTGGTCGTGGTCGGGGCCAAATACACGCGTACCTTCCGAGGCCGACAGCTCGACCTCTTCAAGTGTCGCCTGCATCTCCGACCATAGTGCATCCGTCCTATCGGACGCCCGCGTCGAGTACTGGTGGCGCAGAGGGAGAGGCAGCGAAAAGGTTGCCGCGGGTCCGCTTCCAGTCGCGGAGATGGCCGCTGCTGGTGCCGTCGACGCCGAAGCGGCAGCTGCTGATGTTGATGTCGAGTCGCCTGCTTTTGCAGCCGCCAGACCATCTTTGGCCGTCTTTCCAGAGCTAGAAGCGCTGCCGCTGCCGCCACCGGTTCGGTCGCCCTGTTTAGATGTCGAGGGCGAGAGCAATGCAGGCGTGTTTCCGAAGCCACTGTCACCGCCGGCTGAGTTGTTGCTAACCTCCTGTCGAAGCCGTGACATTGTGCGCTGGATCGCAGGTAGGGACGACATCCCCGCCGTCGTGCCGGCGCTTACGCCTGCCGACGAGCCGCCGACGCCTAAACCAGCCGGGCTTCCAGCTCCGTCATCTCCACCGGCCAGAGAGACGCTCGACTGCGCAGGTGAGGAGTGCACAAACAGCGCCGGCGGCGGCCCTCGTTGTTTTGTTGACTTTCCTTTCGTCCACTGAGACATTGCTACATCTTCCGAACAATGGTCTTCTGTCGTCAGCTGCAGCGGATGAGCTCCGGAACCCGGAAAGCATCAACAGCCTCCAGGACTCGCTTATGTCATTGCCCCACTAATCTACTTGATAACGCGATATGAAGATAACAGCATTACTATATCACGTGGTCGATCAGATGCCTGCTAGGGCGAGAAAACCCTACATTGCTGGGTGGAGCGGCGCCATGGGCCAATTTTTCGCCCGTCACCCAAAAAAAGTTTCTATCAAGGCCCAGGTTTTTGTCCAGATTCTCTCAACTCCCAATCTCCATCAACCAACCACCTTCAAAGCGATCACAACTCACGAATCGGTACGTTTATTACTGGGGTCTACTTGTCTTTACCGGCCATTGCATCAAGAGAGCGGCAGAATCGAACTCGCAAAAATCGAACTCGCATGGGCATTTTGGACGACTAGCTGGCTCAATGAGGTTCACGGCGACGCACACGACAAACGACAGCAATGTGAAGTCAACAACTGCGGCGGCAGTGATGGCGATGGTGAAAGCTGTCGCAGAGGCAGCCGAACAACTGCGATGGTGGAAGCGACGAAACTTGAATGAAGCCGGCCGCCCGAACGATCCGCCCCATCGAACGTTTTCCGACTTCGCCGCTCTCTCATTGCATTGCCGGCATCACGGGGCACCTTATTTTCTTGAACTTTCGTGTGCAGTCCTTCTAACGCTCCTCCTAGCAATCATGGGTAAAGGCAAGCCTCGTGGTCTTAACGCTGCGCGCAAGCTCCGCAACAACCGGCGTGAGCAGCGCTGGGCCGATCTCCAGTACAAGAAGCGTGCTCTGGGCACTGCTTTCAAGTCGTCTCCCTTTGGTGGCTCTTCCCACGCCAAGGGCATCGTCCTCGAGAAGGTCGGCGTTGAGGCCAAGCAGCCCAACTCTGCTATCCGGAAGTGCGTCCGTGTGCAGCTGATCAAGAACGGCAAGAAGGTCACGGCTTTCGGTGAGTACTAAACAACGCCTCTACTCGTAAACTCTCGGCTGCATCTAACCATTGCCAGTGCCCAACGACGGTTGCCTCAACTTTGTGGACGAGAACGACGAAGTGCTCCTGGCCGGTTTCGGTCGCAAGGGCAAGGCCAAGGGTGATATCCCCGGTGTGCGCTTCAAGGTTGTCAAGGTGTCCGGCGTCGGTCTGCTGGCCCTGTGGAAGGAGAAGAAGGAGAAGCCAAGATCGTAAACGATTTTGTTTCGATACTTGTTGGCTTGGACCGGGGGACGAGAATGGACATCTGCGGCGTCGACGGAACTTGGCGCGGTTTGCGTGGACAGTACTGAACTTCCAAAAACACATACCTCAGGTTAACGGGTCTTAAAATTATAAAAAAATTCAAAACAACGCAAGCGGGAACTCGATAAGCAGGCCTTACCAATCGGTAGTTGTCACATACGGACTGGTGTGCTGAAGGCAACATGCACTCTCTATTCACTAATACATTATACAAGTACAAGTACAAGACGCGGCAGAGACCGTCTTCTGCTCACGCCGATTCCAGGGCCTTCCCTGCCTTTCTCTTTGCCTCGGCATCCTGGCTGTAGTAGCGAATGAGGTAGTCTGCGCCCAGGCCCGCGCTGATCACCCCGCCCGTGAGCAGACAACCGTTGACGAACCACCACCAGCAATCCTTGACGCTGTCCAGCTTGACACGCTTGATCATGATCCCCAGCGTCACCAGTGCGCCACCACAGCTGCCCACAAAGAACACCGGACCCGCCCCCGACGCCACGCCCGCGCCCGCCAGCAGGGCGACCTGCACGGCGGCCAGCCCCGTCAGCACCGCCTTGGTCTCGGGCGCATGCTTCAGCGCAATACTCTTGATGCCGGCCTTGACATCGTCTTTGATGTCCATGTGCGCGTAGATCATGTCGTAGAGCACCGTCCACGCCACGTTGGACGAATAGAGCAGTGCCATCGCCTTCAGCGCCGCCTCGTTTGACAGCAGGTCGATGCCCAGCGCGGGAAAGCCCAGGATGGCGCCCCACGAGAAGGTCAGTCCCAGCACCACCTGCGGGTAGTACGTGACGCGCTTGGCCAGCGGGTACAGCGCCACCAGCACCAGGCTAGGGATGCCGTAGTAGAGGCAGGTTGTCGGGAACTGCAGGAGGATGCCGAGACCCGCGAGCAGCTGCGCTCCTGTGAATACGAGTGCGTTGAACGGGGTCACGGCGCCTCGAGCAATCGGCCGCAGCCGTGTGCGTGTCACATGCGGGTCGAGGTTGCGGTCCCACAGGTCATTGATGGTGCAGCCGGCACCGCGCATGATCAGCGAGCCGGCAAGAAAGAGCAGCACGGTGCCGGCAGCGGATGCAGGTGTGGCCATCGGCACGGCCATAGGTGCGGCCATCAGTGTCGAGAACACGCAGGGGAAGAAGAGGTAGTAGCTTCCCGTGGGCTTGTCTATGCGGGTCAGCTCCGCGTAGGGAACCCATGATGCCGGCAGCAGAGAGAGGAGTCCGCTGGTAGGCGGGGCATAAGGTGGCATTTTCGACTCATTGTCCTCACGGGCGGTGACTAGCGCAGGTGCTGCTGTCGTTGTGTAGATCCGGGCCAGCACGGGTAATCCCGATATCCGGGCCGTCGATGCTCTGACGGGAAAGCCAGTCTTGATGCCGCTCCGGTGATGATGTGTTGAAAACCCCGCGCACAGCGTCCTCCTAACCGGCATCAGCTCGGCGTGACGGCGTAGAAAATACCTGGTTGCCGCTGGGCAGGCTCTGAAGAGCAGTTTTCCTGCCATTGTGAACTGTGCCGCAGTGTGAGGCTGTGAGCGAAGAACAGGCAACAGATCGTTGGTAAAAATCAGAAGCTGGTTGAACCGGGTTTAAAGATGTTGAAATATTATGTAATCAAATCAAGCGGTCAGGATTCCTCTTGTCTGATTGGTCGCTCGTCAACAGCTGACGATGCTGTGCATGGAACGGCTGAGAATCCAACAGCATCAAATATCTATCACTACGTCCCGGATGGCTTAAATGAGAGAGACTGTGCTTCTACCCAAGTTGCCAGTGATATAGCAGGCAGCGCACCTCTTCCCGGTACCTCGCCAGCAGCCGCCAAACGGATACGACATCGCGAGACAGAGTACGCTGGACGGCAGTGGAACGACCATTGCGAGGTGCGGCACAGCTCTACATTCCATTCCGCCATGGCGCTCGGTTTACAGCACACCCAGGCGGAGTTCGACCCCATCCCGCCAGACCTCGAACTGAGCGCCCTCGTACGCAACACGCCGAACTTTATATGGGCGAAGCAGATCTCCGCCTCCGATGTCTTTGCGCACGGCCAGAAGCGCTTCGAGGAGCTGGTGTCCACACACGTCATCAAAGGCGGGAAGCCGCTCGTCATTCGGAACTGGCACGAGCGTCTACCTGGCAGCCTGTTCAGCGCGCAATGGCTCGAAAACAAGTACGGCCACAAGGAGGAGCACGTCTGGGACATCAACGACAAGACCAACGTCGTCATGGCCATAGGAGACTACCTGCGCGCCATGAAACAGCTCACTGACCTGTGGACACCGCACAACTTTCGTACCGAGCGCCATCAGCGCCTGTACCTCAAGGACATGAACTGCCCGCCCGAGTGGCACGATGAGCTGAAGAAAGTCCTCCCACGGTGCATCTTTTACCTCAACGAGGACGTCAAGGGTGGCAAGGGCCATGACCAGAACCGCTATCATCTAGCTGACGACGACAACGACGACGATGACGACGACATGTTTATCAACGACCGCTCCATCGCACGTGCCGGCGATCTGATGAGCAGCCTCCCTGTCGAGATGCGCGCCGAAAACTTCATGTGCTACATCGGTCACGAAGGCACTTACACGCCAACCCACCACGCGATGTGCGCTAGCCTTAGCCAGAACATTATGGTGGAGACGTCCGGTGCAGAGAACGACGAAAAGCCCGGCAGCTCGATCTGGTTCATGACGGAGACAAAGGACCGCGAAGTCGTCAATGAGTACTTCCTGTCCATGCTCGGCCACGACGTCGAGATTGAGAAACACTTTGCGCAGATCAAACACTGGCAGAATGCTGCATTTCCCGTGTACATTGTCGAGCAGAAATTGGGCGACCTTATCCTGGTGCCGCCGCAGGCAGCACACCAGGTGTGGAACCGCGGCACGCGCACCGTGAAGGTTGCGTGGAACCGCACGGTGGTCGAGACGCTGGAGCTGGCCCTGCACGAAGCGCTGCCAAAGGCACGGCGGGTCTGCCGTGACGAACAGTACAAAAACAAGGCCATCATCTACTACACCCTCAAAAAGTACCACGAGGAGCTCCAGTACGCGCTCAGCCGTAACACCCTTGCGTCCTTGGGCATCGGCCAGGGTCACACGCGCAACCCGACGGGAACGGCCGGCGTGGCCGACGACTTCAAAAGGCTGCTGCGGCTGTATACAGAGATCCTCGTGGACGAGATGTTCAACACCGAAGAGATGGATGTTGAGTACATCCCCTTTGACAGCAACATCACCTGCTCGTACTGTCGGGCTAATATTTTTAATCGCTTTTTAACATGCAAGCGCTGCGTGCGGCAGCTCTCCGACGGCAGCGAAGACACCTACGATGTCTGCATGGAATGCTACGTCATGGGCCGCTCGTGCATGTGCATGTCCCGCCTCACCTGGTGCGAGCAGTGGCCATGGCAGGAGCTGACCACCAATTACGACCGCTGGCGGGCTATGGTGGTGAACATAGCTTGCTTTATTGATGCCTACACGTCCCCGCCGCCCCTGGAAGTGGCGCAGCTACGGGCCGGGAAGAAACCGGTGGCGCAAATATGCCAGGAGCAGCTGCGCCAGCGGCCGTTCCGGGACAACGCGCGACCCCCTTCAAGACTCGGCGTGCTAATTCCCCTCGAATCGGAAGTGGACGACGAGGGCAGGGTCGTCAGAAAGAAGCTAAAGAGAAACCCCAGGAAGGGCGACACATACTGCTGCCATGTCTGCATCCAAAAGGACCACAGGTTCCGGCTCGCATTTTGCACGACGCCCGGCTGTTTCGAGGCCTACTGTTACGGCGTACTGTACCGCCGCTTCGACATGATGCCACAGTCGGTGATGGAACAAAAGTTTTGGAGGTGCCCGCGCTGCATGAACAACTGCAACTGCGGCGCCTGCCGACGTGCCGGCAACACCGACCCGTACATTCCCAAGAACACGCTGTTGGGCCATGATACACGGCCGATTGCCGACGATCGAAGCATCGAATCGCTCATAAATTTCCGCCTGCACAACCTGCCGCGGCTAGGAAGTACCGACGACGAGTGCCGCAATATCGCCAGCGAACGGATACAGAGGCTGAGGCAAGAGGCTGACGCAGCCAAGGCGTTGGACAGCAGCAGCAACCTGGACGGCATTTTCGGTAAGGACTTTAACGACAACGCGGATGGCGGCGAAGACTCCTACGCAGATGGCGGCGAAGACTATTACCCAGACGCCGCTGCAGCTAGCTCCCGTGGATCCCTTGACGCATTTGGGGGAGCAACCATCGATCCAGCGATTCTACAGAATGGATCAGGTACACCGTACGATGACATGAATGACGAACACCCGTATCCGTCCCTGCCGCAGCAGTCTCATTATCCCGGCGCAGCGGCCCATGGGAGGGCATACTACGTGGATGACGAAGACGCCGCCGACAGGACCTTATTTGACCCCAACCAAAATCTTTCTCCAGCGTCGCTCATGAGCAATCTCGGCAGCCTTAAAAACCAGGACACGCCTCCCGAGCCCTTGGGGAGCCACGCCCGCAAGCTCACACAACGTCCTCGGCAGGAGAAATATTCAGACCCGCGTTTAGAGAAGGCACACCAGGCACAAGTGGCAGCCATTCCGAATCCGGATCAAGATCCAGAACCGACAGCTACAAGCTCGCTACCTCTCCCACCGGCCACCCCCTCCGCGTCCACATACACAAGTACGGTCCGCGGTGCCGCGTCCGGGACTGGCGCCGCGCATGCTGCGTCTGGGTTGCTCCGCAAGAACAATAGGCGGGACAAGAAGAAGGCTTCTGTGGCAGCACCAACAGGCTCAGATGCGGCTACATCCGAAGAGCCAGCGAGAGCTAGCGATGCGACAGCTTCCAAATCGTCGCTTCCACGTCAGCTTCCGGAGCTGCATATCTTGCAAACTCAACATACAAGGGCGGGAGACACCGGGCACAGAATGCCACGGCCAGCAGAGACCACACGGACACCACGAAAGAGCGCCTTGGCCCAGCAGTCCGACGTGCCCGAGCTCTCGAAAGCTCTTTCTAGAAGGAGCAGTGCGGAAGAGACGCCGTCAGCGGAGCCATTGACCAAGCGTCTACGCACATCCGCGGCGCCGAATCCGATGGCGATGATCAGCATTGACGACAACGACAATAGCTACAATAGAGATAATAGGGACAACGGCGACGATAGGGACAATAGCGACAATAGGGACGACAGCGATAATGACAGCCGTCGTCGCCGTTCTTCGCACAAGGCCGCGCCGGGCGCGGAACAGGCGAAGCGAAAGCGAAAGCGTGACCGTCCGCCGAAGGATGGGCGGCCGAGCGTGCCCGACCAGGCAGACAAGGAGCCGAAGTCAAAGACCAGCCATCTGCCGTCGACGACCAACTTCATGTCGATAGCGGAGCGACTGGCGCTGAAGGGCAAGAATATCAAGCTTGGCAGCAACAAGGTGAAGACGAGACGGAGCGATGGTGGAGGCGAGAGGGACAGCTACAGAACACCCCAAAAGAAGGTGTCAAGCAAGGACATGGCCGCCAAGGCGACGGCGACGGCCAGCACCACCAACAAAGAAGACGACGCAGCCGAACGATTACTTCAACAACGACAGCAAGCCATCCCCGCCACCAATGTCCCCGCCACCAATGGCGTCATCCAAGACAGCGTCGCTGGGCAAACGGCAGCAGCACCAGCGGCAGCCGATGGCGCAGCGGCTGTGGAGGCCGTGGTCTAGGACGGCCAAGGGGTGGAATGACGGCCCGGGCCATGGCCAAATCGCCAACGACAGTGCAGCTGGTCGATTCAAATACAGAGTCCTCCGATGCAGACTTCTTCAATGCAGAGTCAGACGCGGCTGCTCGCGCCAGCGGCGCGGATGTCATCGTGGCAAAGACTAAAGGCGGCCCGGGCAAGGGCCCGGCTAGCAGCAGATTGCCGGAGCAGGGCACGTATCTCGTACGGCAAGGCGGTGCGCGGTGCATGGCGGCGGCGGTGGTCGCCTCGGCGACAGCTAATTGGGCGCGGCTGATGAGAGGATTCCAGAGATGGACATGTTGTACACGAGTATTTTTTTATTTCATTTTCGTATTTCTTCTCTTAGCGAGTCGGTCAATGATTATACAGTCTTGTATTGGAACGTTTCGAAATGAGCGACCGTGATTCCCAACCGTTGTCTCCTACTCTTCCACCTTCCGCGCTCTACGATGAGCTCTTCTTGTCGGTCTTTGCTGTGTGTACCGCCTTGGCCTTTTCGACGGCGTCCTTGACGTTAAAGGTGGACTTGTCGGCCTTGACAACCTCCTCGCTATCCGAGGCCAGGCTGGCCATCCACTCGCCCTTGCCGGTTTTCTGGCGCTCGAGCGAGGCCTTTTTGAGCTTCTCGACCTCGAACTCGGGATCGGCTGACGGTCAGCTGGGTCAAGAAGGAAAAGAGAAACAATGGGGAGGAAGGAGGGAGGAGAAGGGAGAGGGGGGGGAGGATAGGAGGAGGGAGAGGGAGAGGGAGAGGGAGGAAGAAGGAGAAACCCCACTACTTTCAGACTCGCCATGGCGGCGGATTGGCGTGGTCGACAGTGAACGGCGAGCAAGCGACACGGCGGCAGTGGCCGGGCATGCGCGGAGTGAGAGAACACGAGCAAAGGACATGGTGCACGCGAATTGGTGGTCAATGTGGTCATTGGGGTTTCGACGATGGCTTTCCTCGGGGAGAGGTCACAAGAAGCAGCAGACACAAGATCAATCACTTTATTTGGCTCGTCTTACGTTATCTGGCGGGGAGAAACTGTGAATGTCACTCCTAGGTTTATGCAGGCCAAACTCGTAAGTCCGCGAAACAACTTGGTGACGTTTTGGTGATGTACTCTACAGTTGGCGTGGATCGACACTATGACGTAATCCAACAGGACGAACGGCCATGTCATATGCAGGCGCTCGAGGCGTCTCGAGGTCTCAATAAAGTGATCTTGGGAGTGTTTCTGTTAGGGAAGAGGGAATCTATTTTGTTGAAAAAAAGAACTGCGATTTGGATGAATTTTGTTTGAATTTGTTGAAAGGTATTACGTGGAGAAAAATCATGAAATAAAAGTGATATAAAGGGCGAGATACATTAACAGAAAAGAGGAATGAGGAAAGAGATAACACTTGACGTATCACATCTTTCTCAGATACATTGTACCTTTCTACATCGAACCTCCAAGCATCTTTTTATACTCCGTATATTTCTCTTGAATACCAACCCTACTCCGTACAAGTCCGAGAAGTCCCCGGTCGTCGGTCGTCGCATGAGATCTGCTCTACGAAGACAACTAGACATTACTCAAAACTGCTGCCGGCGCCGGCCACCCTGTGGCCTAGTCTCGAGCCTTGTTGGCGAGTGATGTGAGCTGCAAATTGAGTGCGTGCCACACCGCAATCAGGCGACTGGTCAGCTAATAATGGGATGCAATCTTTATGATAACCAACGGGGAGAGTGAAACGTCCGCTTCACCGCTTTTCTCTGCGCTGTTCCTGTTACGCTTGCATTCTTCGACACGAGGCTGGTCACTGGAATGGCGGCGTTGCTGAGGAGCCACTTGTTTGTCTGAGATGCCTAGCAAGGCTGTTTCCGGATATCGACATCGACAATGGGGCCCCGACAATGGCTGTGCCCAGAGCTACGCTTCGTCAGGACTGACGACTGACTGACGACTTCTTGTTCTTCTCTCGCCACGAGCCCCCTCCTCCTGAAACATTCCCCTCCGTGGGGGCCGGGAAAGGCAAAAGCGTCGGCAGAGGGTTAATTACGACCTGCTATGATTTCCACAGCAAGCCTGGCAACAATAGGAACGGGCTGTCTGCCTGGCTGTCCTGGCCTCTCACCGTGCATCACCGGTAAAAAAAAGTGGCATACGATGATCGCGGCAGGCCTCTGTCAGTGTCACCCCATCAGTCTTCCCGGCTGAACTCACGCCAAGCGCAGCACGAGTCCTCTGTTCGGGGGAGGGGGCAGTGAGGGTTCCTTCATGAACACCGCCATCATAGGCCATGATGAACGGGCCAACTCAGCCTGGAACGGTCAGAGGGAAACAGGGGCAGTGGAGAAGGACCTGGCTATTTTTGTCCGTGGCGTCAGTCAATGAAAAGGCTGTCCCAAACAAATGAACAGAACCGGCGAACTCTTTGTGGGGTCGCAACGTGTCGCTTTCCTCCTCGCTCCCTGGCTTCGTCAGGCCCGTTGTCAGGCGCAGACGCAGGCGCCAACCTCCATCTTGCAGCCTCCGTTGCATCCAGCATGGCGGCAAGGAGCAAAGCGACAACTCTTGTCGTCTCTGTGGCTCGGGCAGTGTTATTTGCTTTGGCGCGCTGGCCCCAGGAAGAATGAGGAAAAAAAGGAAATGAGCTGCGCCAAGACCGTCCTCTTGTTTCTGATTCGGTCCTCCGGCCGCCCTCCCTCGTCTGAAATGGGGGAGGGTTTCACTACTGTTCTGCGCAGGATGCTGACTGACGCAGGACGGAGCAATTTGCAGGCAATTTGGACAGTCTTTAGGGATTCAGCGAAATGGCCGTCCGAGAGAGGCGGCCTACGAGTACGGAGTATATTTGCTGGGTTTCGAAGAGGAGGCTGCACGCAGCGCAAGCTTGGAGACAAAGACTGGGGCTCTGGGCCTCTGACTTTCCTCTCGTGATTGGAAATTCTTGATTCAACTTGCAGCAGGACAGACCACTGGAAACGTCCGGCGAGGTGGCACGCGCCCGCTGTTCTCAGCTATTTGCCTAGACCCGTCGCAGACTAGCGCCGTCTTGCTGGCCAATCGCTGGTGGCAAAGGCGACAGCCATGTTCCCTGCAAAGTCTCGCAGCCATGCTTTGCCCGCCTCCGGCGCCCCGCTTTCTTCCTTTCGAGAGCCTCGATTCGCTCGTAGACACAGTGCGCAGCACGTTGCGGCCACTCTTCCCCTGATTGCGCCGATTCCCCTCTTCCCCTTCCCTGCCCCCTGCGTTTCTCCCCTGCGTTTGTTTTTGTTTTCTTTCGTCCGTTTCAGGCCGCACTGTGTCCACCTGCTCCACTCCTCTTCCGGCTAGCTTCAGCCATTGGCCTCAGCCTATTGTTGTATGGCTGCGCCCCGTCTCTTTTGGCAGGAAGGTTGTGATCATGCATGCCGACCAGCGGAGAGCTCATGGCATTCTGATGTTTCTGGGTTCTTCGCTGCAATTTTTGACGACCCGCTGCTCGACCCAGCGCCATTTTCTCCTGCCTTTTGTCAGGGAAATGCTCTGAACTGAGTAATTTAGTAGGATTGAAGTTGCTTGAGGCTTCTCCAAGAGTCTCAAGGGGACAACTGTGCTAAAGTACTCTGGCTATCTCGGTGGTTCTCGGGTTGGTTATCCGTTCCTCTTCCACCGTGCCTGGGACGTTGCCACTGTGCTGGCTAGTGCCAGTTATGTCAGCTATTCCTGCTGACACCTTTGCCCTCTGGAAAGAAATCTTAGCGGTGTCCCGAGCTTGTCGCATGACTGCTTTAGGCGGTCTTCAGCGATCCACCCTCCTGTCAACCAACTGCAGGCCGTCTTTCGCCCCTTCCGATCCGCTGTCTCCCTAGCCTTCCAGGCTTTCAGCACGCCACCCGTCTTTCTTTCATCCCGCCCTTTCCCACTTCTCTTCCACCTCTCTCTCTTCCTCTTCTTTTCTTTCTTCTTCCCCCGCCCACGCTAATTGTGCACACTCCCACACCACCCAACCACCATCTTCTCCCCCAACCTTTTTCAATTCTCCATCCCCTCCTCCTCTCTCCATCCTTTCCTGCATCTTTTGCGACTTCTTCACGACCCTTCTCTTCTTCGCACATAATTCTTTCTTCCACGCTCAACGCTTCCCATAACTTTCTTCGACTCTGCCCTCTTCCCCCGGGCCATTTTCACTGCGGCTGTTCCTCTCCTAGTCAGCTTCTCCATTCGTCAGCCTTCAGTCTGTTGGCAGACTTAAAACCACTCAGGCCCAAGAGTCACCGAAACCGCGCCACTTGGGTCAGCTGTCTCCTGCCCAAGTTTAGGTTCGAGTCATCGAACACACAATTCGAAAACGAAACTTCTCAATCCGCAGCCACGGCTTCCCTCCGGAGCCTCGACTCTTCCTTCTCATAACAACCCTTTACTGTCCGCTGATTCGCTCTCGACCATCTCTGCCTGATAATGTCTTACTACTACAATGCTCATCAGCAGCATCCCACACCGGCGACGACGCCGTCCGTCGGCCACTCGCACCACGGTGGCCGGAACCGGCGGGCGCCTCGGTTATCTGTCTCGCAGAACGCCCAGAAACAGCAACACCACCAGAACCAGCAGTTTCGCCAGATCCGCTCCATCAAGGAGATGACCGACAGCCTCAATCTGACTGCCTTCCGGCTAAAGTTTGAGGCTGGCCGCTCATTCGACTTGGAGGACGACATGGAGTTCTGTCCGGCCCTGTTATCAGAGAGCGACGTGAGTATCCATAATGTTGCCATTGCCACAGTCGTGCGAGTCTGCCATGTACACCGAAACTGACGCCATCGTCCAGTTGGTCTCTATTCACAGCGCCTCGTCTGAACGTTCTTCGCTGGCCAGCAACTCGCCAGAGCACTCGCCCTCGCAGCCTACCCAGACAGCACCCGCCTTCTCGCTCAACGCTTCGTCCCCGTCGTTTACCCTACCCTCGCTTCAGCAGATGCAGCAGCAAACGATGAAGCTCCATCAACCTGCCGCCACACGTCCGCGCAACCCCATTCCCATTGTCAACCCCTCCTCGCGTCCGGGCTCTCATATGGGCATGTCAATGCCTCTTCCGCCGTCGGTGTCTCCAAGCCTCCGCATGCCGCAGCAGGCGATTGGCTCCGTGTGGTAGGGTAACCAAGACTGAGTCATGGCGTTTCCGTCTCCGATTGTGGCCTGCAAAACGAGTGGAATGTGCCTGATGCAGTCTGGTTGCCAGACTTCGTGCTGTCGCTGACCTGTGTGTATGGGATTATGAAAATCAAGAAGAAACCGAAGACTCCAGTTCTGTTTCGATTGACAGCTAGTTATCTTGGCCAAGACACCGACGAAAGACAAAAAGGCAAAAAGGCAAGCGAAAACCCAAACACAAGGAAAAAGGAACACGGAATACCGAGGGGCGGGCGAACAAGGCGAGTGCGATTCTCGCGCATCATATTCGACAAGCCACTTTCGAATAGGGGCCCTGTCGCACGGCACCTCGATCTCTCACTTTGTACAAACTCTCCCCGACCTTTTCTTCCATGGCAACCACCATCTCGCCAATGACACCCTGCGGATGGTGGCAATCGACCGCCCCTTTTTTTCCTTTCTCTCTGTTCCTACCTTTCTTATTTTTTCCACCTATTGCTCTTTTTTGGTCAACGAAAAGAAAAAAATACCCCGGTTGGAGCAACGGTGTTTTAACCTCGGAAGATAATGGCTGTCTCGGAGCGACGAATTCGGCGTTTTGGGTTTCTTCTTTTTTTACTCGGCAAGCGGTTTTCCAGCGGCGCCTCTCGAGGCAATGTTAATCTCAGCATATTCGGTTTCGTCACGACAAACGGAGTTTTTCCTACGGATGCGCATCGACCTTTTCGCCTCTCGTTTTTCTTTTTGGTTTTGCGTCATACAGGAGCGGGCGACGTCTTTCTCGTTCTACGATAAAAAACACGGTTCATCATGGGTCTACGAGTTGAAAAAAAAACGCCTTAGATCAAGTCTCTTTCGTGCGACTTTTTCTTTTTTTTCTTCTTACTTCTCTTTTCTCCTCTCTTTTCCTGCAGGGCAAGCCAACTCTTGGCAATGAGTCAAGAGTTTTGTGCGTCGACGGTGTTCTGATATTTTTTGATCTTTGCCATCAAGAGGCAACTTACGTCTTTCTTTGTTTTCTGGGGGAGACACATCTGAGGACGACGGCTGATTTGGCAAAGGAAGCGGCCTCTTCTCGGCATGTTTTGGTTTCCATTTCTTGATGTCCTTTTCCCCTTCCCTCTCTCCCTTCGTTTGGGATTTGTTTTTGGAAATATCCCCCCCAATATTGCTCATCTTTTCTTTTTTTTGGAAACTGGTCAAACTGGAGGGTTTCTTGTGGAGTTGGCATTTGCTTTTTTGATATGTTTTCTTGACACATGCGCTATTTTTTGAGATTCCCGTGTTGCGATTTAGGATGGGACGACTACCAACGGACGGAGCGGGAGGGGAGCAAAGGAGCATTTGTCGTGGTTTTCTGCATATTCTTCTTCGTTGTACCATCTGGCAGCGACTCGGAGATCGTCTAGCCCTTATTTTGAGCCATCTTGTCCAGAGTTTTGTCTCGTTTGGGAGAGAACAAATACAACTCGTTCACAACTACGCGGAGTACATTGGGTGTAGCAATCATGTGAAGAGACGATGCAAGGAGGCGACGGCAGGTCGAGACTGCCTGTTGCCAAGAGCAGAGACAGGACTTGACCAAGTTCTCGAGGTGTCCTTGGGATAGTCGAGAACCGCGTTCATCCTTCACCCGCTCCCTCGCCCTCTTGTTCTAGAGCACACGAAGCAGTTTGATCTTTTGATCTTTTGATGTTTTTATATTGTTTCTCGCTGTTGCCACCATGAGAACCACCTTCTCGTCCATCCACCCGACCTTTGCCACCAAGGTTCACGTTACCAGCGGCCAGGTCACGATCTCCGACGCCGGCGAACACGGGCAAACGCCTCCTCCCGCACCGACTCCTGCACCAACCTCTACTGCCTGTTGTGTGCCGCGTCCTGCCGCGCCGCGGCACCAACCTCCGACCCAGCCGAACTTGCGCCGTCTTCGACGCTGAGCCCTGACCACCCCCTCCCATGCAGCTGCGCCTGCACGCCACCAGTTCGGTGGTATCGTCTGTGGGACAACCGCGCTGTGCTGCTACTGACATCGGCAGCGACGCCGACGCCTCCGAGCCACCACTGCACTACTGGCGCGATATGCACTGCACCACCGCGCACGTTGACAGGACAACCGCCTGGGGTTTCAACGCCGCCGCGGCACCGCCATACCCAGGTTCGTAGGCGACCCCGAGTCGGACAGGACTGCCGACGCCACGACGGCGGCGCCGGTTCTGCTGGCTGCCGCTGCTGCTGCGATGGCGTAAAGTCGTGATGAGTGATTGGCCGGACTGAGACGTGCCGAATGCAAGCGCTGCTGCAATGTGCTGTTTTCGTGAGTTCGTATCTTGTCGTTTCGTCATAATTAAGTGCGGGTTGTCGGTCTCTCTCTTCCCTTTCCTGTCACCTGTCCAGCCCTCTGGCCTTGACGAATCGGTTGATCTGCTCCCGCATCAGCCGTCCGTTGTACTCCTCGCTGCACATGTAGAACGAAATCATCTCCTGCGTGCAGTCAATGACCGCCTCCATGTCCAGGCCGCTCTCCGCCAGCCAGCGGATGAGCCACTGCATCGTGATGCTACGGCTGCTGTCCTGCGGCGCTGTCTCCTCCGTGGGCGTGCTACCGCCGGCGCTCCCGGGGACGTGTGTACCTGTCGGCGTCACGTTGCCGGCCCCTTGCTGTATGGCAGCGGCCGCAGCGGCCCGCGCCTGTGCCTGGACGAGAGCCATGGCCGATCCGCCCGCCGACACACCGGAGAAGCTGCCGCTTGCCGTGAGAGGCGTCCCGGCACAACCGATTCCCGGCGTGCCTAGCTCCAGGCTCGGCGTTCCTCCGCCGGGGGTGTTGGTGCCCGACCCCAGCGACGTGTACGACAGAAGCACAGGCGGCGGGCCGACAGACGCCGGGCCGCTGCCGCCGACAGAGCCAGGTGCGGAGCCGCCGGCACCCAAGCTGCCAGCACTCAAGCTACCGCCACCGGTGCTTCCACCATTGCCTGCCCCGCTTAGGCCCACGCCTCCCTGGCCGCTACCACCACCAGCGCCGGCCGTCCCGGTCGATCCGCCCATGCCCACGAGCCCGTTGACACCGGCCGTGGCGCTGCTGGCCACACCGGGCACGGTCGAGGCGGACGGCTGCAACACGAGCACCCACACGATGGCGGTGACGGCGACGACGTGCGGCGGGTACAGCAGGGGCAGGTCGGTCATGTAATGGTCGTTGATAATGGCCCAGGCCTGGGTCAGCTCGTCGGGAGCGAGTCCGAGCTCGCCATGCAGCGTTTGCAGCGTGCGGTACGGCGCGTGCACGATGAGCTGCGAGGAGAGCTCGGAGATCATGAAGAACTCGCACTCGCCGACGCGCGCAATTTCGAGGCAGTGCGTCTCCGGCCACAGCACCTTGGCTTCCTGGACAACTTGACGGATGTGTTGCGGGCACTCTTCGGTCTTGCAGGCGAGGTACAGCGCGGTGGTGATGACGAGGTAGGGGTTGGTGCGCCGGATCTCGACGCGCGTGTAGAAGCGCTTGATGTACACCTGCGCCGTGGCGAGGGCCTGCTGGCGCGTCTGCATCCGCTTGGAGAGACGGTTGAGCTCTGGCGGGGAATCAGGTCAGAAGGCAGAACAAATCAGCAAAACGAAGCATTGCGGATAGCACCCACGATGAAAGAAGAACAGGCTGAGATGCCGCCACTCGGGCAGCGGATACATATGCACGAGGCTGCGCTCTTCGTCTTGCTCGCGCTGCCGCAGGGCCGCCAGCTGCTCCTTGGAAAACTCCCAGAACCGCCGCTGCGTCGAGTCCCAGTAGCTGGCCGCCATTGCGGACGTGGCGCGAGAAAGGGAGAGGAGAAGGGGGTGTGTCGAGCGCAGCGACTACTTTCTGGTGGTCTTTCTGGGCTTTCTAACGAGGCTGCTTGTGGTTTGGGACCATGTGGACCAAAATCGGATTACATAATATCGGCTTTTCACACTCGCCGAAGTTCATAGTGGGACGAAGCTGCACGAGCAGGATCAGTTGGTAAGAGTCGGAGCAAGGAGTGCAACAATCAGAGGTGAAGTCTGCAGCCAATCCTTGTGATATGTATCTCTTAATATTAGATGCATCTGGACAACGAAAGGAACGCTTCTTGATAAGTTGGCCGTGATTTTTTCGTAATATAATCTGCGGCTCATTTTATTCGTCCGCTCTCTTGCCTCTTTTGTCCACATCGTCATTCGGTGGCTTCCTTGCAAGCTTAGCGCCAATTTTTCTGCTTGTTTCCAACTTTTTGGAAGTCGTTTCTTTTGTGTCTTCTTTTGTTTTTCTCTCACGATTGAGCTGCTTAGCTGCGACAGAGCATACCTTACAGATTGCCACAGCGGCGAAGCCGGCCTTCTGAATCAGCATACCCACCAACTCCTTGACGGCGTTCATCTCCTCCTTCGGGCCGCGACACGACAATTTTCTCACCGCGCCTTCAGCCATGCTGAAACTCTAAGCGGCGGCATCTTTGTCCCCGACAGATCGCCCATCCTTCCACGACTGAATCCTCCCCCATCACCGGGGCGTGTCATGGTTCGCATGCCATGACCGCTGGCGACAACTCGGTCAGCGAGCATACGGCGGAGGCGGCCACGTTATCCTCGCAGCCATCCCCGCGAGGGGCAGCACAACCGAGCTCACCGCGGCCGCCCCGACCAGCCGCAGGGTCGAGCTCGCTGCATACAATGGAAAGCGAGTCCGAAAAACAAAGGAACCGGCGCATCGAGGACCTATGGCGCCGGTTGGACCCCCAGGGCGGCAAGGACCTGGACCTCAGAGGCCTGCAGAAGGGGCTACGGCGGATCGATCACCGTGGGTGTTCCCGCGAGGAGACAGAGGCTTTTTTCTGCTTCAAGGGTGCTGACCAAATAGCTATGAAAAATGCCGACGAAATGTTGCAGGAGATCATCAACATGGTGGACGTCAATGGCGACGGCAAGATCCAATTTGAAGGTGGGGGAGCAACGAGGGGGAAGAGTCGCGAGGGGGTGGGCGAGAGGAGGCGAGAAGGCCAGAGATGAGGAGGAGCTGAGAGAGAGAGAGAGACTAACCACATCGTTTTTAGAGTTCCGCGTCTTCGTCGAGGCTGCCGAGCGCCAGCTTCAGCTACTCTTCCGCTCCATTGACCGTAACCACGACGGCCGGCTGAACAAAGACGAGCTACGGGCGGCATTCCAAAAGAGCGGAATATCGGTGCCGTCGCGGCGACTCAACGGGTTCTTCGATGAGATCGACATGAACCACGACGGCTATATTACGTACGACGAGTGGCGCGACTTCCTTCTCTTCATCCCGACCAAGGGTAGCGACTCGCCCCTGGAGGCGGCGATGTCGTACTACGCGTCCAATATCGTCCTCAACGCTGAGGGCGACTCTATGGTCAGCGATGAGACGCTCGAGGGCTTAGGTACGACTGGCTATCTCCTTCAAGCCCTGTTTGGTTCTATTATGAAGCTTGCCAAGCCGGCGCCTGCCCCGGTTGCTCGACCGGTTGAGGAGGTTGTGGAACTGCAGCAGCGGCAGCAGGAGCAAGGGCTGCAGGAGCAGCAGCAGCAGAAGCAGAAGCAGCAGCAGAAAGTCCACGCCGGGGTGCCGACAGAAGAACCGCAAGAAGAGACAGCACCCAGGAAACGGCGGCGCCTCCACCCACCAAGTCCAAGCCAGACTGCGTCCCCTGATGCGATAAAGCCAGTCCCAGCCTCACCACCGCCACTATCTCCGCCGCCACCGCCATTGCCGCCAGACCCGCTCGATGAGCAGCCCGAGGCTGCATCGCCGAAAAGGTCAGCTAGGTCGACACTTGCAAGCACAGCGGCAGGCGGCGTGGTTGAGGCGGCAGATACTCGCGCGAATGTTGGCGCTAGCGGCGGCTCTCCTGTGGCCGACGACGCCGACGTTCGTGCCGAGTTTGCGCCAGGCAGCGGCTACCAGTACGAGGACTACGAGGACCTGGGCGATGTCGACGAATGGGACGAAGTACTGGAAGGCACCAAGGCGGCAACGGGCACAGGCACCAAGCTTCAGGGGACGCAGGGGGGCGTGGGAGGCACCAAGTCCAAGTCCAAGTCCAAGTGGAAACTGACGCAATACCTGCCCCATCCAGGCTACTTCTTGGCCGGCGCACTGGCCGGCGGCATCTCGCGCACGGCAACGGCACCCCTTGACCGCCTCAAGGTGTACTTATTGGTCAACACGCACGACGACCTCACGCCGGCGGCCAGGGCAGCCAAGACCAGCAAGACGGCGGCCGCCGCGATCCGCAAGACCGACCGGCCGATCAGGGCGGCCGTTGCCAGCCTGTATAAGGCTGGCGGTCTGCGGACCTTTTTTGCGGGTTGGCTTCTTCCTCCCCCGTCCATGTCTTTTTAAGGCGACGTGCTTTGCTAACGATGACAGGCAACGGCCTCAATGTGGTCAAGATCATGCCTGAGACGGCCATCAAGGTGTGCTTGACTGATCCCGTATATCCACGTGCTTCTCCTTGCTGACCAGACAGTTCGGCTCGTACGAAGCCACCAAGCGTGCGCTCGCGACACTCGAGGGCCACAGTGATCCCATGCACATCAACCCGTATTCCAAGTTTGTGGCCGGCGGCGTGGCTGGCATGGTGGCGCAGTTCTGCGTGTACCCGCTGGACACGCTCAAGTTCCGGCTGCAGTGCGAAACGGTGCAAGGCGGCCTCACGGGCAACGCGCTGCTGGCGCAGACGGCGCGAAAGATGTATGCCACGGGCGGTTTGCGCGCGGCGTATCGCGGCGTGACCATGGGGCTGATCGGCATGTTCCCGTACAGCGCCATCGACATGGGCACGTTTGAGCTGCTCAAGAGCACATTCACGCGCTACAAGGCGCGCTACTATGGCCTGCACGAGGAGGACGCGGCGCCGGGCAACGTGGTCACGGGCATCATCGGCGCCACGTCTGGCGCGTTCGGCGCCAGCGTCGTGTACCCACTCAACGTGTTGCGCACGCGGCTGCAGACACAGGGCACGGTGATGCACCCACCTACGTACACGGGCATCTGGGACGTGGCCACGCGCACTGTGGCCAACGAGGGTTTCCACGGCCTCTATAAGGGCCTGACACCGAACCTGCTCAAAGTGGCGCCTGCGCTGAGCATCACGTGGGTGGTGTATGAGAACTCGAAGAAGGCGCTGGGTCTGCCGTAGCGAAGAGGAGACGCACGCAGCATATGGTCATCATGTACTGGGAGACAACGGGGGTTATATAGAGGTGGCATTGGCACCGGCGTTCTCATGAAAGAATTCAATCACGTGCTCTATTCTACCTCTCGCTGTCGTCTTTCTCCGAGACAACCTCCTAAATACTCACACCCCAGACGGAAAGTCGCACAAGCGGGCAGCGACCTTATAGTGCATCGCAGCTGCCTCAAAACCAGCGATTTCGGTCCTATGTTTGGCTGCATCGGGCGATGTAAATACCTCGTTCAGAGATAGGAAGGAGCAAACGCCACGGCACAGCTCGTGTTGTTCTCGTCTCCCCGTAAGATCTTGCGCCTCATCATAATCACACGAGCTTCTGCACGCTCTCTATTGACTGCCGCCATGTTTGCACTCGTCATCGACCTGTTGTATGTCGTTGCCTACTACATCGTCTGGTGGGGATGCCGCTGGTTACGCATCATTGGCCGTTTTCCGTGGCGGCAGTGGTGGGTGACGGAAAAGCGCCCCCTGCAGACATCGCCGCTCCTCCAGATGCCGAGCGAGATCATCCTCGAGATCGCCGACGTGCTGTCGCCCGTCACCTGCGTGTTCCTGGCACGGACGTGCTCAGCACTGCACAATGTTCTCCAAGAAGAGTCGAAAAAAGCACTCCGGAAGATTAGCAAGATGCCGTTTGAAGAGCGGAGCGAGTTCCTGTCCATGACAGCGCGCGACCTGGTGGACCAATGGTACTGCGAATGGTGTGCGGTGCTGCACCCGGCGATGGCACACGACCAGCCCTGCTCGTGGACCGACCTGGGCGAGGACAGCATGGCGACGCTGTCGTACCCGGTGCGCCACAACCTCCGGTTCATCAAGGGCGGCAACGTGAACAGACTCCACCTCCTCCCACCGCCCTGTCGGGTGCGCCACCGGCACGTGCAGCTGGCACTCAAGTACGCGAGGATCTTGAAGGAGGACGAAGCGAGGATGGCAAAGGACAAAAGCGCAGGGAGTCGGCTGACGTTCTACCACCGCTACCTCCTGCGCCGGCTCTTGGGCCAGGTGCGAATGAACGTGAGCGTGGGCTGGGGCGAGCAGGCGTACTGCATCTTCCACCGCAAGATTGCCACAGCACGAGATGGGAAGCCGCACTACCTCGTGCTGTCCATCTACCTGAACCCGCAAAAACTGTACACCATGAGGAACGACGACGACAAGCCGCTGCTTCTGCCCGTCTGTCGGCACACGTGGATGGACTTCCGGCAGCGGCGCCATGGCGCGTTCAAAGAAGAGCTCCGCGACAACGCAGACTTTTTCTGGCCCCGGTACAAGAGCGTGACTGTGAAGCGCTGGAACGGTACCGCCGAAACGGACACGCACTCCAGCTGCCGCCGCTGCCCGACAGACTGGGTGTGGCACGGGGGCGACTGCTACGTCTTCCAAGACTATGGGCCGGAGTGTCCGCCGTGGGACCTGGCCTGGCGGGTGCATATGCCCAGTCAGTTTAACAATGTCACGTACGGCCCCACGGTGCATCATCGTCCCGGAAGCGTGCGGGAGCTGTGGGAGAAGACGGAACGCACGCCGGATGCCGGGACAGTCATCCTAGGGATGTATCCCGACGAGCTGGTACTGGCGCTGTACATGGCCTACTGCTTTGCCAGATCTCTGCCGACCTGCCTTGAGATTGCGCTCTGGTATTGGGGCAACAGATGCAGTACTGAAGGGTGGTTCAAGGAGTATCTTTGCGACCCGGACGACCACGACGGCGGCGGTCTGCTGTTTGGATTCCTCGTCATTCTTGTATACGGCGCAAACGTTGGCATGGTGACAGTTTTGCTGCCGAAGACGTGGGATAGGTTGATTGGGACGTACGCTTACGTTTGATTTCTAGTGGTCACAGCACTTGATGGACTTTCAACGGCGATTCAAGACGAGCAGCAGGCAGGGCAGACAGGACGACCATAGACTAGCTAGGAGAAACAACAGACATACGGAGTACTTGTCATCAAAGTCATGTGGACCTACAGACTTTGAAGAATTCTTCCGGCCATCGTGATGAGGTGAGACTGATGAGGTCACAGAGGACCAACCACAACGCCGAAAATGCGTCTGCCTAAGAGAGGGTTGGACAATGCAACCACATCCCGTACGGAGTACGGAGTATGGAATACGGTTAATGCGTGGAGTCTGGCAGGTTCGGGCCAAGATCAGCGGGCGACTGCGGGAAGAAGAGGAGAGCGGAGAGAGGAAGCTGCTGGAACGAGCCCACAAGGGATGGGAGAGACCGGGAAAGCAGCCACGAGAGAAGCATTTTCCAGAACGAATTTTCTCTGCGCCAGAAGAAAAAACCGTCGCTGTCACACGCCATAGCGTACGCCGGCGCTGTGGCAAAAGCGCGACAGCGGGCGAGTTAGGTGCCTGTGCCGCTAAGCAGCCGCTGAAAAGCGGGACCGGAGACTGACGGTTCTAGGCAGACGTATTTCGGACCTCTCCGACGTGCGGGCAGCAGGAGGTGTATATACAGAGCGCGTGTGTTTGAGCGTCTGTCTCTTTCGGCATCTCTTTTGCTTTCCGTATTTCCTTGTCATACTCTCGTCTTTGAATTTTACAACGCGTCTCAACACGTCATAACTCATAACACAACTGACCTCCATCTTCACTTAACCTCTTCACTTACACATGCCACGTGACATGTCGGAGAAACAACCTCTGCTCTACGTCCAGCGCGGCGACGTCGTTTCCGTGCCGCAAGGTGCCGACGACCCAGAGATGCAGTACTATGCCGTGCCGCAGCACCTGGCGCTGGCAGCCGCCGGCCGCCGTCACCGCCGCCGCTCCTGCGTGCGCCGGCTCGCACACTTTGTGACCCTAACGGCGCTGCTGGTTGTTGTGGCCGTCTGGACGGGGCTGGCCGACAGCGCCGTCTCGTTTCTGCGCGGCCACGTCGCCAATCTGCCGAGCCAGGTCCCGCACGCATTTCCGCCTGTCCACCGTGGAGGCGGCCACCGCGGTGGTGGTTCTTCTTCTGCGCCAGCCAGCCCTGTCAGCCCGGATATGCCCGGCGTGCCCGACAACAGCGTGACGGCGCCGGCCGTGTCGGTGCCGCTCGACGGCCCGCTGGACCTGCCGGATGCGCCCGAGTACCGCCGCTACAGCAACGGCGCTGCTGCGGTCACATACCCGACATGGACGTTCCCGGTGGCGTTTGACGAGGCGCAGGCGCTGACCATCCACCAGAACCGCACGTCTGCTGACGGCGGTGACAACGACGACGATGTCCGCTGGCGCCGCGTGCACGTGTCGGGCGAGGTGGTCCTGCGCGCAGCTCCGACAGCGGCGACGGCCGGCAAGGTGACGGTGGAGGCCAAGTCCAACGACGAGCGCATCCGGGCCAAGGTCGCCTTCCGCGACAACAACAACGACCAGCGCCTCGAGATTGTGGTCGACGACCGCATCTGGTTGGAGACGGCGGCGGCTCCGGGGGATAGCGACAGCGGTGTTCCCATCCTGGTGCTGCGTGTGACCGTGGACGTGCCTGCAGCAGCACGTCTGCGGACGCTGCGCGTGGCGGCCGTGCACCTGGGCATCCAAGTGCTGGACGACGTCGACCTGGCCGTGGCCGAGACGGTGCAGCTGGTGTCGGTGGTCGGAAGCATCGAGGGACGGCGGTCGCTGTCGGAGACGCGCGTGGCAGCGTCGGCAGCATCCAACTACCGCTTCGAGGCACGCGCGCTCGACGTCGTCACGACCACGGGCGCCATCCACGGCCCCTGGGCGCTGCTCGACCGCCTGACAGTCAGCTCGGTGTCGGGCCCGGTGGACGTGGCGGTGACGGCGCCATCGGCCTCGACAGCCGTCTTGTCGCCACTGGCCCACCTCGTCGTCGAGACGGTGTCGGGCGACATTGACCTGGACGACCGCACGGGCGCCGCTCGGCCACACACGCTGCATGTGGCGACGCGCTCGGGCCTGGTCACGGGCAGCGGCGCGTTTGCCAAGTACGGCAAGGTTCACAGCACGTCGGGCGACGTGGCCGTGCAGCTGCTGCCTGTGGCGTTTGCTGGGGGCGAGGATGGCGGCCAGCCGGGCGGCCAGCCGGAGGACCACGCCGTGCTGGAGACGGACTCGGTCAGCGGTGCCACCGACGTCCGTCTGCTAGACGCGGTGCGTGCCACATCGGCGGCCGTCGTGCCTCTCGACTTTCTGTCGTCGCACCACTTCTCCGTCTCGGGCCGCGTGTTGCTCAAGTACCCGGCGTCGTGGGTCGGCGACATCCGGCTCAGGACGGTGTCGGGCGGCAGCCTGGACCTGGTCGGCAAGGACGTGCACGTGCTGCCCAGCGAGACTCCGCGCTGGCCGCTGCTGGGCCACCACCTGGAGGCAGTCAAGGGCGACGGTGAGGGCGATCAGGACGGCGTGCCCGTCGGCAAGCGGTCGGCGGTCAAGGTCGAGACGGTCAGCAGCGCAGTGGAGCTGCACTTTCCTCTGTAAGGAGAGTTAGGGAGAGCTCGGAGGGGAGGGGGACGATGGGAGAGTTCGCGGAGGGGAGGGGGACGATGGGAGAGGAAGAAAAGTAATGATCATGTTTGTTTTGCATTGTACCAATAAAGAAGAAAGATCCCATCGAAGCAACGGTGACCTGAAGATGTTGGAGACGGAGAGATGATCAGGCCGGCGTGGAACGTGGCACGGATCAGGGAACAGTCGACGACCAGCTCTACGAGAGCGTTGATCGTCAAGGTCGAGGACACTTGGTGCCATGTTGGCGACGGCGTCAACGGTAGAGAATCGGAGTACAACACTAACAGCCTGCCATAGCGCCGGAAAACCGCCCTGCAGCGCCTAATTGACACTACAAGTGGGGCCCGCTGCCCTAGACCACCCCCTCATTCGGCCCCAGCTTCGTCAGACAGCTCTCCCTCAACCTCTCTCACGGCTCACCAACTCGCTTCGCTGCCTCTGACTGCGTGTCCCTCGTTTCGCGTGCCCTGCTTCCTCCTGCCGCACTGCCTGTCCTTACCTGGCTGGCTCTTCGCCATCGGTGGCCCGCCGGCCAGACTGGGCGTCATTCCTCCGCCTCGTCTTGAGCATCGGCTCCGACCATCTCGCCTGCCCCGACGACGCGCAGGCACTCTCTGCGCCCGCTCGCCATGGCGACGAAAAAGGTCCGCCAGCGGATCAGCTACGGTAAGCCGCCCTCTGGCGTCGCCTTTCCTTGTCTGAAAGCACGCACTCACACACCCTGCCAGTCCTCGAAGATGCGCGGTCTGTCGGCCATCGTCTCGGCGTCAACGGCCTCGCCGTCGATAGCCAGAACAACATCCTGTAAGCTAGAATGTCCGCCACGGCTGTAGAAGAACCCGCCTGACCACAGCTTGCACCAGATACTCCGGCGGCCGCGATGGCGTCGTCTGCGCCTGGGACCTACACCTCTCGGCACCGGCGGCCTCGTCCACCAAAAGCGTCCACGACAACGCCGCCCGCCCGAACGGCGGCCCTCCCCACGCGCCTGTGCAGCCGACTACGCTGCGCGCCCAGGCCCAGGCGCACACGCACTGGATCAACGACATTGCCCTGGCCCAGAGCAATTCGGCGCTGGTGACTGCCTCGTCCGACCTGCTCGTCAAGATCTGGCGGCCGCGCGACGACGACAACGATGACGAGCCTGCCATTCTCGGCAAGCATGCCGACTACGTCAAGTGCGTGGCCTCGCCCGACCAGCAGGCCACCTGGGTTGCCTCGGGCGGCCTGGACCGGCGCATCAACCTATGGGACCTGTCGGGCGCTGGCAAGATCCTCGAGATCGACGTGAGTGGCGAGGAGCATGCCGAGAAGGGCTCCGTCTACGCGCTGCGTGCCAACCACAACGTGCTGGCGAGCGGCGGGCCCGAGTCGACCGTGCGCCTGTGGGATCCGCGTACCGGCGGCAAGAACATTACCAAGTTCGTCGGCCACACCGACAACGTGCGCGCCATCCTCGTCAACGACGCCGGCGACACCGTCATGACGGCCAGCTCCGACCAGACGGTCAAGGTCTGGAGCGTCACCGCCGGACGCTGCATGCACACGCTGACCATGCACAACGACAGCGTCTGGTCGCTCTACTCGGACAGCCCCGACCTGGCGCTCTTCTACAGCAGCGACCGCGCCGGTCTCGTGGTCAAGACCGACGTCCGCGGCTGCCTCGACGACATGGACCGTGGCAGTCTTTCTGTCGCCATCGCCCAGGAGCATGACGGCGTCAGCAAGGTCATCGCCAGCAACGGCTACATTTGGACGGCCACCTCGAGCTCGTCTATCAACCGCTGGACCGACGTCGACACGGGCAGTCCGGTCGGCCCCGACGACGACGAGGCGCCGCCGCTGGCAGTACCGGCCTCTCCGTCACAAGGCGGTGACCAGCCGTCGCCGTCTCGACCCTTTTCGCCGTCTGGCGAGACCATCCGCCCTCACAGCTCATCGGTGTCGACCCTTACGGCCGGCGCCGGCGCTCTTGCTGCCTCTGTGACCAACAGCCAGCTGCCGTCGTCCTCCGAACGGGCACCGCGTGTCGTTCCTTCCGACATCCCGCTCAAGTCGATCCTGCGCATCTCCAACACGGCCGCATTCCCCACGGCTTCGACGGCAGCACCTGGTGTCGCAGACGCTGACGCGAGCGGCATCGCGCATACCAGTGGCACGGACACGACCGCTGCGGCTGCCACAGCGACTCCGGACGCCGTGGAGCCCGTGCACCGGCTGCCAGTGGAGACGATCGAAGGCAACGTGGGCCTGGTTAAGCACCGGCTCCTCAACGACCGACGACGCGTGCTGACGCTGGACACGGCGGGCGAGGTCATCCTGTGGGACATTATTGCGTGCAAGCCCATCCGCACCTTTGGCAAGCGCCACCTCGAGGACGTCGAGCCCGAGGTGAACACGACCGAGGCCGTGGCGCCGTGGTGCTTGGTGGATGTCAGCTCTGGGAATCTGACGGTGGTGTTGGAGCAGTACAACTGCTTTGACGCCGAGATGTACGCCGACGAGCTGGCATTGGGGGATCACGAGCAACAGCAGCAGCAGCAGCAGCAAGTACTACTACAACAGCAAGCATCGCCGCCAGCCGAGTTTCGCGAGGACCAGCGCATCAACCTGGGCAAATGGGTGCTGCGGTACCTGTTTGCCAAGCTCATTGACGAAGAGGTGCGCCGCGACGGCGAGTACCGCAGCAAGGTCGACGACGAAATGGAAAGGCGGATCAAGGAGGCCGTTGCCGCATCGGCAGCATCGGCAGCAGAAACAGCAGCTGCCACGACTGCACCCGCAACGAGTGCTGGCAGTGAAGACGGTCTTTTCTCTGGCGGAGTGGCCGGCACCATTGCTCCGCCGACGCCCGGCATTGGCCTAGGCGCCGGCATCGGCATCGGCCTGGCCACACCGCTGCCGACAGCCGGGCAGGCGGTGGCGGGAGCAGCTCTCGACCCGGCAGCGAACAACGGCAGCGGCCGGGGCTTGCAGGCTCTTCCGTCAGCGGCCGCGACCGAAAAGGAAGACTATTTCTCCAACGCCATCACCGCTATTGAGCCGCAGACGCCGGGGCCGGGCCTGGCACGGCCGGCCGTCACGCCCGGTGGTGGTGGTGGTATTGGCATTGCTGGCGTGGTCGCGACTGCGCCTGACGCGCCGACTGCGACCACAGCGGGTGCAAGCGGCGACGCCGCCAAGGATGCAGCGGTCGCAACGGCAACGACGCCGGGCGGCAAGACCCCCGGCACGCCGTTTAGCAAGAAGCTGCGCATGGGCATGTCGTTTGGCGGGAAGAAGCAGAACCGGTCTGCTTCGACGAGCGTGGCCGACAAGCCGGACGGAAGCGGCGGCGCGTTGAACGGGACGACGGCCGCCGGCGGCGAGGATGGCGCCAATGGTGCGAATGGTGGCGAGTCATCGGCGGGGGCTGCAGCGGGCGGTGGCGGAGCTGCTGGCGGTGGCGGAGCTGCTGGTGGCGGCGGCGGAGCAGGTGGTGCGGGCGGCAGCGGCGGCGATGGCAAGGAAGCCGCCGTGGACGACTGCTTTGTGGGCGTGGTGCAGCGGATGCGGCACGAGTACGACCGGCAGGCGGCGGCGCTGACGGCGGTGCTGGAGAGCGGGGGCGTCAGCGGGAATGTTGGCGGGAGTGGCAGTGCCCGCCTGGCAACGCGGCTGCAACCATGCCAGGCAGACGAGGCGCCAGTCTTGCGCATCCCCGACAACACAAAGGTCATCATCCAGGAGGAGCTCGCGGGCGGCAGCATCGAGCTGTACCGTGGCACGGTGGGCGGGCTGGGCCAGCCGCGCGAGGTGGACAAGATTGAGCGGTGCGCTCCCATGTGGCTGGCAGAGGCGCTGCTGACGAACACGGCGGCGGCCAAGGAGTCGGCCAAGATCTCGTTTCTGCTGCTGCCGTACCGCGACACGCTGCCGCCACTGTCAGCGCCGGACGGCTGCAACCGGCTGAACGCGAACCGCATGCTGCGGGTCAAGAAGATTCTGGCGTACGTGGCGGAAAAGCTGGAGGCGACGGCGGCCGCCCGAGACGACGCAGAGACTGCCGCAGCTGCCGCGGCCGATACGACGGATACGGCGGCCGAGGATGCTCTCAAGCCGGAGGAGTATCTGGAGCTGTACTGCAACGAGCAGGTGAGTTTCTTTCCCGCTTACTCTCTCTTCTCCCTCTTTCTCTTCCCCCTTTCTCTTCTCCCTTTCCCTTCTCCCTCTTTCCCTTCTTCCCTTCTCTTCTTCCCTTCTAACCTGCCAGCGTCTTCCTCTCTCCATGAGCCTAGCGACGGTGCGCGCACACATCTGGAAGAACAGCAACGACGTGCTGCTCTACTACAAGTCCAACGGGCGCAAAGCGCTGCCGGCACCGGTCAAGGCAGCACCAGAAGCAGCGACGGCAGGCACGACGTCGGCCGACGGTACAGGAGATGCTTCGGCAGCAACGACAACAGCACCGGCCGAGCACGCAATGGCCAACGGGGCAGCATGAGCCCGGGCGTCGAAAAGCAAAAAGCAACTGGTTCCTGTTCCCTGTCCTTGTATCATGTAGTCCTTTTTTGGATCATTTTGAAAATCCTTTGTATATACAGCTCTTGATTATGTACATTTCCTTGGTGCTTTCCCGATCTCCTGCCTCCTTCTATCGCTCTTTGCCAACTGCGTTCACCACCCACTGGTAGCTGCCCAGGAAGATGGCGCCGCCAATGCTGATCCACATGACGCGCGGGCCGATGCCGGCAAAGAAGGCACCGCCGCGCGGCTGCTCGGCCAGGATGCTGCGCACGAGCGGGCCGAGTCGTGGCGCCGTGGCCGACAGCATGATGCGCGTCTTGAGCACATCGAGTGGTGTGGTGGCTGCCGCAGCCACGGCGCCCGCCACACTGCCGAACACGGCGCTCTCCAACGCGGTGACCCCCTCTCTCTCTCTTCCGTCTGTTCTTGCCTCTGCTCTCGCCGCCTTCATGGCCTCCCATAGCGGGAACTGCACCACCGTAAAGGGCACCTCGCGCATCACAGTGACGCCCCAGCCGCGGTACAGGTTGCGCAGCACGTGCGGACCGCGCAGGATCGCTGCTAGCGCTTCCGCCGACGACGCGTGGCGGCCGGCCTGGGCTCGCTGCTTGACCACCTCGGTGGGCACGCGCACGGCGCAGGCGGCGATCTCGCCGAGCGACGCGGCGGCCATGTGGGTGGCCGCTGACGTGGTCGCTGGCGTTGAAGCTGCCCCCTTGACGCCCTCGTACGTTACAAAAAAGAGGGCCGCCCCCGGTGCCGACCCGACGACGGCGCTGCCTACCCCCCGGTAAATGCCCCGGAAGCCGCCGGCGGCCCAGAACTGGCCCGGGCCGGCCTGCAGGCGCGTCTTGAGCGTGTCGAGCGGGAACAGGCTGAGGTCGACCGTAGTTCCGGCAACGGCACCGGCCAGCAGCGCGGTGGAGTAGTCCATGTTGTGTTGGTGTTCTGGTGGTCCTGGCCTGGTGGTGCTTGCAGAGCTCGAGCTCAAGCTCAGCTATGAGTTATGTAAGCATATATTACATAAGCAGGAGCATTTCAAGCTCAAACGGACCTCCCAGTTCTGCACGCAGTCCGCAGTCGCACTCAGTCCTTACAGACAGCCCAGATGAACCCCGTTCTCCACCGCATTGCCCAGCCGATTTCCATCTTCGAGTTCCACGATGCGCTGCGCGCCGCCGCGCCGCCGCGGTTCCCGCACGGGCGGGCCGTGAATGGCCGTCGCGTCGGCCTGGCCATCAGCGGCGGCGTCGACTCCATGGCGCTGGCGTACTTGTGTTCCAGACTACGACAGGCGACGCCAGTGCTGCGTGTGGCGGACGCGCCCGTCAGCGGTTTTGTCGCGCTCGTGGTGGACCATGGGCTGCGGCCAGGCAGCCACGCCGAGGCGGTCGCGGTGACACAGGCCGTGGGCGCGATGGGCCACCGGGCACACGTGTGCACGCTAAAGTGGCCGGACGCGGACGGCGGTCACAGCGGCGTACCCCCGTCCTCCTCTTCGTCCATGGAGACGGTTGCCCGGCGTCTGCGCTACCAGTGCCTGGGCATGCGGCTGAAGCAGCTCAAGACGGTGTCGCTGCTGCTGGCGCACCACGAGGACGACCAGTACGAGACGGTGCTGATGCGGCTGCTATCGGGCTACGGGCTGTACGGCGGGATCCGCGGGCTGCGCGGCATGCGTGCGGCCGCAGACCTGCCGGAGACGCACGGCATATACGGCGTGCACCGCAGCGGCTTCCTGGACGACCAGCGCGAGCCGCGACCGTACGTGCTGCTGCGGCCGTCACGCCAGCAGCAGCGCCGCATCAAGTCGGCCCTGCGCGTGGACATGGACCTGGCCGTGCTGGCGGGCGAGATGGAAGCAGGGCTGGGGCTGGCCATGCCAGCTAGCGGCGGCACAGGCGACGGCTCGGGCGAGGTCCGGCGCACGGGGAACAGCGCCGGAACGGGGGCCGCCGGACAGCTACTCGGCTGGACACACTTGCACGAGCTGCTGGGCCAGGCAGCACCGCCGCTTCCGGCGCTGGACACGGAGGACATGGGCGTGCTGGCGTACCGGCCGCTGCTCGGCTTTTCCAAGGAGCGCCTCGTGGCGACGTGCACGGCCAACAACGTGCGCTGGTTCGAGGACCCTACCAACGCCGACCCGACGCTGACGCTGCGCAATGCGCTGCGGCGCCTCGTCGCCGGCGAGCAGCAGCAGCAGCGCCTGCCGGTCGCCCTGCGCAAGCCCGCCATTCTGCGGCTGGCCGCACACTGCGACGCCAGCGCGCGCCAGCACGAGGCCGAGGCGCGCCGCCTCATGGTGCGCCACCGCGTCGTCGTGCGCCTCACCACCAACGTCGGCACCGCCCTGGTGCGTCTGCCGCGGCTGCGGCCGCGTGCGCGGCCTCGTCTTGCCGGCTCTGCGTCCTCTGCGACGTACGCCGCTGCCGCCGTCAAAAAACGCCGCCGCCATCTGCGCACCGTGGCCGCGCTCGTCGTGCAGAACCTGCTGGCGCTGGTAACGCCCGAGCCCAACGTGACGCCGCTGTCGCAGCTGCAGGCGTTTGTGGACACGCTGTTCCCGGACTTGGTGGAGCGGCCGGCACAGGTACCTATACCGGCTGCAGTGCCCAAGGGACTGATGATTTGTGGCGTGCACTTTATGCCGCTCGTCGGCACCCCCCCACAGACGCTGTCGTGGTACCTGGCGCGCGCGCCGTACGCCACGTCGACGGCGGCGCCGTTTCTCGAAGTGCCGTCGCTGTCGCTGCTGCACCGGTGGGACCGGCAGCCGGCAGACTGGCCGTGGTCGACATGGAGCCGGTGGCAGCTGTACGACGGGCGCTTTTGGCTGCGCGTGCGTACGCGCCTGGCCGTGCACATCCACATCCTGCCGTTTGCCAAGGAGCACACGAAGCCGTTCCGGGAGGCGCTGGCCGGGCTGGCGGGCGGCAGCGGCGACGGAGTGGTGGCAGCGGCGACACCGTGGCGTGCGGCGGCCTTTGCGGCGACGCTCAAAACACATGCACCGGGCAAGGTCCGCTACACGCTGCCGGGGATATATACGACGGGCGACGTGAGCTGGGCACTGGAGGGGCGGCCGTACTGGCCGGAGGATCCGGTGGCGGAGGCGGCCAAGCTATGTGCCGGCGAGGCGCGTCCTGACGAGCACAGCTTACAGCAGGATCGTTTTCTGTGGGAGCGCAGCCTGCGGCGCGCAGAACAGAGCCAGTGGCCGGACCCGCAGCAGCCCGTGCGGCAACTGCTGGCGCTGCCGACGCTGGGAATGCACATCCCGGGCATCGAGCACTGGCTGCAGTGGGAGGTGCGCTACCGCAAGGTGGACACGGCGCTGCTGGAGGAGAGCCACGAGGTGCAGGGCTGGCGGCGATCACCTTAGTGAGGTTGCTAGCACGTAGCGCTAAAATTACAGGCCTCTCCACTGAAGCCACAATGAACGTCATCTTAACCGTACCTAGAGTCCACAGACAACAACATGACCACTCTCGTCGATGTCCTCGAATTCCCTCCCGGCTAAATGCTGTCCCCGAAATGCTTTCCCATTATGTCGTACGCTGGGCCGTACGCCTCGCCGTCGTCTGCGTCTTCATCCTGGCTGCCGGCCTCCTGGCCACGGCTGCCAACGTCCTCCGACGCCACCACGACATGTCCTCTGGGCTGACCTTTGGCGGCGGTCCGCTGCTGTCCGAGAGCACCACCTGGTATGCACCCCGCGCGTCGGCACTCAACAACCTGACGGCCGCGCTGGCCGCCGACACGCGCGGCGTCTACGGCTTCTGGTACAACGGCTCGGCGCTGCCGATCGGCATGACCTACTCTGGCTCCTACAACTGGTGCAACATGCCGCACGTGCGTCGTGCCGAGTACATCGTGCCGGACGGCCACACCCTCGTCTACGCCGAGGTGCTGCACCGCCACCACAAGCGGACGCCGTACGCGGCCAACGGCTTTCCGCAGGAGCCATACAAATGGGGGTGTGCCGATGACGACGAGGCAAACGACGTCGCCCGTCTTCGGCTCTTTGGCGAGTCGTTGGGGCCCGAGAAGCCTGCCCACGCCTACTACCTCCCCACGTATGACGCGCCCGCCAACCCGTTCCTCGCTGCCGCACCTAGCTGGCACGGGTCTTGCCAGTTCCCCCAGCTGACGGCTGGCGGCCTGGCCGACGCCCGGCAGCACGGTGCCGACCTGTTTGGCGTGTACGGCGAGCTGCTGGGGCTGCTGGGGTCGTCGGCCGCGTTACAGACAGATGGGGCCCAGGCCTGGCGCGACCGGGTCGTCTTTCGCGTCACCAACAACCCGCTGACCAGCCAGACGGCCACGGCCGTGCTGGGGGGGATGCAGGCGGCGGCAGAAGCAGGAGCACAGTCTCGCCCGGGCGGCCTGTTGCTCCCACCCACCCCCCTTCTGGTCGAGCCGGCCGGCTTTGACAGTCTGGAGCCGCAGTATGCCTGTCCGGCGGCGGCGCGCCTCTTTTCCGCCATTACGTCAGCAGACGAAACGGGCAACGCCTGGTCCGACCATCTTCGGAAGCTGGCGCCGCTGCTGGCGCGCTTGGACGCGGCGACCGGTGTCGACCCGGCCGACGCCCGCGGCTTCGACGTGAGTGTCGACCACTTCTACGACAACCTGTCGGCGCGGCAGTGCCACGGCAAAGCGGCGGTGGCCGGCGTGGCGGTGGAGGACGTGGACGCCGTGTACCGCGTGGGCCAGTGGGAGTACAGCCGCATGTACCGGGACGACGCGCGGTCGCTGGCAGCCAGCACGGGCGTGTGGGGGGTGTGGGTGGCCCAGCTGGCTAGGAACCTGCGGGTCGCGAGCAACCGCGACGGCGTCCGCTACCGCCACAACGTGGCACACGACGGCAGCGTCAGCCGGCTGCTGTCGATACTGCAGGCGGACGAGATGGTGTGGCCCGGCATGGGCAGCGAGGTGGTGGTGGAGCTGTGGCGGGACAACAAGAGCACAGGGAGTGCAGAGAGCAGCGACCACCGCGTCCGCGTCTTGTTCGGCGGCCAGGTGCTGGTGTCGTCGCACCCGGCGCTGGGCCGTCTGGACATGCTGCCGCTCCCGACGCTGCTGGCCTACGTGGATGGGTTGGTTGGCGTCGACGCGGCGCTGCTGCCGGCCAAGTGCAACGGGACAATGGAGTTATTGCAATGAGGACTAGAAAAAGACCATGATTGAAGCAAACGGTGACACCTCTACTCCCCCTCGCCCCTCTTCCCTCCCCCCCTCCCCCTCCCCCTCCCCCTCCCCCTTGCCCCTCCCCTACCTCCGCTTGAACTTCTGCGGCGGCTGGCTGCCGTAGGCCCTCCGTGCACCGCCACCCGCCTTGCGGCTCATGCTGGCGGCCAGCGTCAGGTCGACACGTGGCGGCGTGGCAAAGCCGAAGCTCTTGGCCACGGCGGCCAGGTCGAGCTTGTGCACGTCAAAGACGGAGCGCAGGCTGTGGCTGGCGTAGGCGTGCAGGTAGGCGCGGAAGCCGTCCTTGGCACTCTGGTGCAGGTAGTAGTTCTGGGCCAGCAGCTTCTCGAGCTGCGCCTGCACGTTGCGCACCTTGCCGGCCGGGAACTCGTACTCGACCACGGGCACGCGCGCCTCGCGCAGATACGCCAGGAAGCCGACCTCGCTGGGCAGCAAGAACAGCAGCGACTTGCCGCGGCCCTGGGCGCCACGCGCTGTGCGGCCGACGCGGTGCACGTAGGCGCGGCCGTCGTCGGGCGGGTCAAACTGCACGATCCAGTCGACGGCCGGGATGTCGAGGCCGCGCGCGGCCACGTCGGTGCACAGCAGGATGCCGTGGTCGGCGTTGCAGAACTCGAAAAAGGTGGCCGTGCGCTTGGCCTGCTTCTGTTTGCCGTGTAGGTCGAGCACGCCACCGAGGTCAATGTAGCGCAGCAGGTCCGCGTGGTACTTGACCGAGTTGCACGAGCTGAAAAAGACAATCACCTTCTTGCGGCCCGCCATCTTCTTGAGGAACGACCACAGCAGCAGGAACCGGTTCTGCGACGCGCACACCACGTAGCCCTGCTCCAGCCCGTCCACCGTGCTGAACTGCTGCTGCTCGTCCACGTTGAGGTACAGCGGGTTCGCCCGCAGCGACACCTTGGCCAGGTCGTCAATCTTTTGCGTCTGCGTCGCCGAAAACAGCATTGTCTGCCGCTCTTTGGGCAGGATCGCCACAATCCGCCGCAGCTCGTCCTCGAAGCCGACCTCGAGGATCCGGTCCGCCTCGTCGATAATCAGCGTGCGCAGGTGCTTGAACACAAACCCCGGCGTGTTCTGCAGGTGGTCCAGCAGCCGTCCCGGCGTCGCCACCAGCAGGTTGACGCCGCGCGCCAGCTTCTCCTTCTCCGCGTTGCGGTTCGCACCCCCCATCACAATGCCGACCGTCTGCGAGTGGTGCGCCATCAGCTCCTGCGCCACGCCCCAGATCTGCAGCGCCAGCTCCCGCGTCGGCGTCACCACCACCACCCCCGTGCCGTTGCGCGGCTTGAACTTGAGCGAGTACAGCAGCTCCACCGCCGGCACCAGAAACGCCAGCGTCTTGCCCGACCCCGTCTTCGCCGCCCCCAGCACGTCCTTGCCCGCCAGCAGCGGCGGCAGCGCCCGTCGCTGGATCTCCGTCATCGTCTCGAACCCCATGTCTGCAATGCCCTGCTTCGTCTTGTCCGAGATGCTCAGCTCTGTGAACCGTCGGGGTCCGTCATTACTGCTGCCGTCTCCGTCCACGGGGGGGAGCGTCAGATGCTTTGTGTCTGCGTCGCCAGACTCGGACACCGGGGTGTCCTTGTCGTCTTCTTCCAGTGGCAGCTTGTCCTGGTCATTGTCGCTGTCGTTGTCGTCGTTGTCACTCTCCTCCTCCCTTTTGGCCTCCTCCCTTTCATCCGCTTTCCTCTTGGCCTCCTCCCTCTTGGCCTTCTTCAACACTTTGCGGTCAATCGTCTCGTCGTCAGCCTGCTTGTCGGCCCGCGCCACGGCAGACTCCTTGAGCTTTCTCTTTTTGCTTGCTTTGTCCGGCATGGTCGCCTCTGTATCGCAGTTGTTGTGGTGAAGCAAAAAGGTGGCTTAAGGCTGACTTCCAGAACAGAACTTTCGCAGGCAGAACGTGCAAAATGAAGGCAGAAAAAAAGGCGAGAAAAGACGGCAGAAAAAGGCGGCAGAAAAAATATAAAGTGGGACACCGATAGCGATAACACAAGACAGAGGAGTGTTTACGTAAGCGAACTACACCACCACTTTCAGTTACACCAACACTCAGTTACACCAACACTTCAACAAACGTACCAGATCGACCCTGCAAAGCGGCCCGGGGTGGCCGGAAAGGAGTGGCTAGCTTCGGAGTACCACATACGAAAACATGAATGTGCACTCTATACGTATGCAGAGGTTCACGTATTGACTCAAACATACTCATAGCCCCGTGTTTGTCACGACCCGGACAACGGTCCCTTGCCCTGCCGTTTTGCTCTCCATTTCGGCCTCTTCTGTATCCCAGTTGTCATATCTTGCCAAGCATCATCAAGAAAAAAAGAGAAACAAAGAGAACTGAAAAGAGAATGAAGAAGAGAAGTGCATTGGTCATAATCGTACAGGACTACCCACCCCCTAATGCAGAGCTTCCGACATCGGCTGCTCGTGCTTTGCCGTCGATCCCTTGCCGCGCCAGGTGCTGACGGCATCGATGCCGGCCGCATAACGGATCTCCTCGGTGCCGTAGGCGCGCGGCGTCAGCTTGATGAGCGTGTGCAGCGGCACGTTCATCCACGGGCTGCGCGACTGGTCCTTCTTCATAAAGTAGGCGTAGATGCAGCGGATGACGGCCTGGTGCGTGATAATCAGAATGTCCTCGGACCGCTCGAGCTCCATGATGATGGGCTCCAGGCGGATGACCACGTCGCGGTACGACTCGCCGCCGCGGTAGCGGTAGTTGTACTTGTCGGCGTCGCGCGCCTGGAAGTCGTCGGGGTACTCGTCCTTGATCTGCTGGTACGTGTAGCCGTCGCACACGCCCGAGTCCAGCTCGTCCAGCGCCTTCCACTGCAGCTGGTTATAGTCTTTGGGCAGGTGGCGCGCCGTGGCAATCGTGCGCTTCAGCGTCGACGTCCACACCGTCAGCGGCCGGTCGTCGCCCACGGACCGGCGCACCAGCTCCGGTAGTTTGAGCGCGTACTGCTCGCCGCGAGGAGACAGGCCTGCATCGCCGCCGATGCGGCCGTCGAGGTTGTACATGGATTCACCGTGCTGGGATGTTAGGAGAGAAGAGGAAGAAGAAGAAGAGGAAACGTACCCTTGACAACCACACGGACCGTGGCCGGATGTGTAGGTTCATCAGGTAGTACACAATCCGGCTCTGCAGGTAGTCGCGGATGCGGCTGATGATGACGCGGCTGCCCGTGTCCATGATCTTGAGGTACGTCAGCTCGCCCTCGTCGCCGTCGCCGTCAATGGTCTTGTAGACTTTTTCGTAGTTGCGGATGCGGTTGCGAAAGTCGATCGCGGCTTGTTCCGGGTCCTGGCCGACGTAGTCGGGGCTCGTCGTCTTGACGTCGCGGATGTTGGCCATGATCAGGTCCTCGTCGTCACACTTGCTCTCCACAAACAGCACCTCGATGCCGTTGGCCGTGCACAGGTCCAGCACCCAGCGCCGCCGCTCCTTGGTCGAGTTGGTCGCGTCCAGGATGCCCACAACGCCGCCGCCCGTCTTGAGCCACTTGAGCATGTCGGTCGTGGCCGCTTCGGCCGCCGCCCGCCGCATGCGCTCGCCCTCGGCATTGCCCATGTCGAAGAAGTCGGCCGTCGGCTGCGCCGCATCTTTGCGGCGGTAGTTGCCGACGTTGAACGTCTTCGCAGGAATGGACAGCCATTGGAGATACCGTTGTGCTGGGTAGTGTCAGAGAGATCCTGCGCTGTCTGTCCAGTCGCCGGCAACGTGCGTACCTTTCTGAGCTATAAAGCTCTTTCCACGGGCTGGCAGCCCGACCATCACCACACAGACCTTGAGGTCCTCCGCCTGAACGCCATTTGTGGTGCCACGTGCCATGGCGGTCGACCTCGGTGGGAGGAAGAAAGGAAGAGAGAGGAATCAAGTGAGCAAGCAAGAGGTCGTGGATGAGCCTGAACCTGACTAAATCTTCTATGGTGCGGGCGATGTCGGGAAGACGTCAAGAGAAGATGAGCAGTTAAATAGAGTGGTGGAAATAGGGTAATGTGGTTGAGCTCGGCCAGCCGCGGCCAAAGGTGACGAGATGCTGTGGAGTTGGAGATGTAAGATCTGGCGGGGAAGCTCGCGGCTACAAACAATATGAGAGAAAAAGCCGGGCAAGGATAGAAGAGCCGAGCTGTCACGGGTGGTGACGACTGGCCTGACGAGGACGAAACAGTGAGGTCAAAGGTAGAAGATGCGTCAAAGAATTGTGGCAGAAGAGAGTTACAAGAGAGAGAAAGAGAAGAAAAGCACGACCATATCGGGATCTCCAGACAGACCGTCAACCGAAAAGCACCGGCACGTTCTTGGTCGAGAGTGGCGTCGGGTTTGGGCCTTGGCTCAGCCGAGTTCTCGTAGCAATTGGGCGGCGGCACGAGAACGGAAGATGGAGAGCGGCTAGCGGCTAGCGGCAAGCGCCCTATGTGCCCTACGAAGCCCAGACTTAAAACCCCGCTGCAGCTAAAAGATAGAGGCGACAGTGGAGATAGGACCACGTGAGAATAAAAAGGAAGGAAAAACAACGCAAAAAGATAGAGAGGAAAAGAGGAAAAGACAAGACAAATCAAAAAAGAATAAAGGTGAAAAAGAAAGCGTGACTCGATGCTGTCTAAAAAACCTCACCAGCTACTTCGCCAAGTCCAGTCAGGCGGGCCTTTCCTCTCCCGACAAACGGGTCCGGCATGCAGGGGACGATCAGGTGATGGGAAAAAGAGTGAAAAAGGAGACAACGTAATGTCTCGGGCACAGGTGACTGCCATGCCACGTATATACATGTATATGTAGGTGACTACGGCAGTGGCTCGTGGAGCAGAAAGGGAAGAAGGGCGTATAACAGCTCAGCTGAACGTCGTGTTGCCAACGGCGGGGGGCGGCAACACTGTTGAGGGAGTCGCAAGGGACACCACCGATCTGGGACAGCCTGGACCGACGCGATCTGGAGATTGGAACCATTTTTGGCGGTGTCCTCTGAACGGCGTGATCTCGACCCCCAGACCCCCACGCCCAGTTGGGACTTGACCGAGAGAGCAGACTGACCAGATTCGACATCCAACAGTTGTCTGCAGGAGGACTTTGACCGACAATTGCTTCCTTACCAATGCTTGCCAGAATTCAGATCCTATTTCTCTTTTCTCTTTGCCGGGGCCGACGAGGCTGTATCCGGATTTATTTGTCATGACGCTAAACTCTGTTTTGGGTCCCCGCCGGAACAAGCCAGCGGACCTCACATGTGACATGATTAGTAGTCCACGGACGCCCTCCTGAGTCCCCGGATACCAAGAGCTCAACCACCCGAAGCGCAAGAGCCCAAGGCACCGTCCATCATCAACTCACCATGGCCGACGCCGACGACGACGGCGGTGCCGCCAGCAAGGCCGTGGCAGTCAGCACCGGAAACGCTGTCGCCGACCCCCTGGCCTTTATGGAGAAGCTCTCCGACAGCGTCTACGTCTACCGGCCACCACCCGTCAGAGCACCTGCCACTGCGTCCACCAGCAAGACGGCACCCAAGCTCGTCATCATGGCCGCCTGGATGGGTGCCCAGCCCGCCCACATTGCCAAGTACCTGCTTCCCTACCGCGACGGCCTTGTCCTCGGCGAGCACCCGGCCGACCGCCCGGTCCTGCTGCTCATCCTGTGCCACGAGGCCACTGTGCTGTCACCGGCCAAGTCGTTTGCTGCGGCAAAGACGGCTGCGGGGGTCGTCCAGTCAGTCCTGGGCGACGAGTTGTTGTCGCCGTCTCCGTCGACGCCGTCAACGCCGTCTGCACCATTAGCACGATCTGCACCACCCCCGGCTTCGCCGTCGCCACCCCTCCTCGTCCACATCTTCTCCAACGGCGGCTGCATCGTCATGAGCCAGGTCTACAACGCCCTCGACCCCTCCCACGCCGCCTGCCTGCCGCCCCACGTCTCCCTCTTCGACTCCTGCCCCGGTCGCATGCACTACGCCTCGTCTGTCGCCGCCTTCTCCGTCGGCCTGCAGCGCCGGCCGCGCCTGTACCGCCTGTTGGCCCTGCCCCTGATCCACCTCGCCGTCGCCGCCGTGACCCTGCGTGCCTGGCTGCGCCGCGTGTCGGCCAGCGCTTCCACCGTGCGGTTCATGGTGCGTGCTCAGATCCTCCATCGCCTGGGCCTACGCGTCCCTTTGCGGCCGCCACCGGCCCCCTCCCCCCCCATCGGCATGTGGGAGCCGCATAACGATGCGTCCCCCCACGGCGGCAACCGGCGCGAGCTGCGCCGCGCCTACCTCTACTCGACCGGCGACCAGCTGATCCCGGCCTCCGACGTCGAGGCGCACGCTGCCGAGGCGCGTTCGCACGGCTTCCGCGTCGTGCGCCAGGTCGAGTTTCCCGGCAGCGCGCATGTGGCACACGCCCGCACGGACGCGGCGCTGTATTGGCGGACAGTGCGCGAGACGTGGGAAGCAGAGGAGGATAAGGGGGACGATGACGGGGGAGGCAGTCAATGACAGCATGAAGTCAATTAAAGTCAATCAGCAATGACAGTAGCCCTTGTTGCATATATGCCTTCTGCCCATTTCCATAGATACATGGCCGCCACATCCACCACAAATGGTTTCCCATATAACCTCTCCTTATCCGTGCATATTCCAGTAATCACTCCAGCCTACCAGCCTTCTATCAGATCTTTACAATCCTCCCTCATCATCACTAGTGTACGTCTCCACGGCAATTTCAATCTTCTGGTTGGCAAGTCCCCTCATCCCCTGACCACCCTCCTGCCTGACAACACTCTCCAGTGCCGGAGCCGCCATCCGCAGCAGCTCCATCCGGTCGACGCCGGGCCACACCTGATTCTGCGACGACGCCATAAAGATGTAGCCGACGAGGAAGGGCAGCTGCGAAAGGTCGTCCATGTACATGGGCGTGTACAGCTGCTGCATGCGCCTGTCCAGCGCCGCGTGGATGGTCAGAAGCACCTTGAGGCAGGTGACGTGCAGGGAAAAGTAGTCAAACGCAATCTCGGCCGTCTCCGCCCTGACAGACAGCGCGAGGTCGGAGACAAACTCGGGGAGTGTCGTGCGTTTGTCCTCTTTCCGCTTTGCTCCGTTCTTCGTCTCGCTTTGCGTCCCCTGTGGCCCGCCAATGTCCTTCACCATCTTCACCGATCCACCCGGCCCCGTCAGCCGCGTCCACTTGCTCACGCGCAAAATGGCCTCGACGTCGCTTGCCGTGAGCCCGCCGCTGCCCCGTTCCAGGAGGCGCGCGACGCGCATCGACACGTCTCCCTGCAGATGCAAGGACCGTGGCCCCGCCTTGGAGGCCATGGCTTTGGCCGCCCGGCCCTTCAACTGCCGGCGCTTGGTCGCCGGCACCCAGTTGGCCGCCGAGTAGCCCATGAAGAGACTAAAGTTTTTAAAGTCGCCCTGCGCGTCCGACGGCGCATCGCCCACAAAGAAGCCGTTGGTGCCTTGCAACATCGCCAGCATGTCCATGTCGGGCCACGTGGACGTCAACAAGCCCTCGCGCCGCATCGCGTGGTAGAGGTGGTTGGTATACAAGATCGAGCCCCAGGCGCCGGCCAGCGTGTGGCCGGCGTCGTGGAAGATGGTACGCGTGCGGTGGATCCAGAGGCCGCAGTACATGGGGTGGCGATACAAAAAGTTTGACGCCGAGCTGAAGCCTGGCAGTCTGACGCTATTGCGGACCTCCTCGATCGGGTTGTTCTTCTCCCAGAACTTGATCTCTTCAATCCGGTGGAGCAGTGCAAGGTCGTTGGACACCGGCCACGTGCCGACGCGCAACCCGTGGTTTCGGGGAAAGGCCAGCGCGTCTGCCATGGACTTGCTCACAAAGGCATTGACCTGTTTCATCTCGGCGTACGGCCGCTGTGATTGGCCGCTGCCCATGCAGTGCAGCGTGTCGAGAAAGGCCTGCCCAGCAAACGCAACCCAAAACGGCACATCCGCGCCCGGCGCTTGCTGCTTCAGCATATAGCCGATGCCGGCCGTCAACTCGTCCTGGCACGGGTTTCCCTTGACGTAGAGAGCCAATGTGCTGCATTCGGCCATCATGTCGAGCAAGGCGGCCTGGTCTTGGTCCTGCTTCTCCCGGTTGCTCAAGCTCGCATGGTCGAGGGAGACGTCAAAATACCCGTACTGGCCATTGTACTTCTGGAGCACACCGGGTTTGTGGGCGCGTTTGTACCCGTCGAGGCAGAGATAGGAAAGAAAGAAGCACGAATCCGAAATGTCGTACGTCGCCACGTTGATGGCATCGCCGGGACGCTCTCGGTAGTAGTAATCAAACCCTTGCTCATTGGCAAGAACCGAGTAATAGACATGGACGAGATGTTGAATGCCACCGGCCTTTTCGATCAACGGCGACACCTGCTCTTCCAGCTGCCGGATCAGGCCAATGGCTGTGTTTGCTGCCACCGCGGCAGAGGTCAGGTACGCATTGCCTGCCGCATAATTTCTCCAGAGGTTCTGGACACAGATCCGTAGGGAGGTCGCATCCTGAATGAGCGAAGAAAAGGCCAGCACGGCGTCCACGAGCGTGTCCTCGGATTCTGCCGCGTAGTCCGGTGCGGGAATGTCCGAATCCGAGCCGGCGTTTGCGTTTGCACCAGCACTTGCTTTCTCGGGGACGGTTTGCTCTTGGAAGGCTTCAGACGACTCGTAGACCTTGAGCTCAGCGAAAGGATTGGAAGAGACAATGTTGTTGTCGTTCTTGTCTTCGTCGTTGCTGGGTAGGGCTTCCTGCAAGCCGCGCAGGTCTTGCAGCGCACTTGACAGCGGCTGAAGCACCGAGCGGACGTTCTCGAGGACGCCAACAAAGTAGCTGTGCTTGGCATCGGCACCCGAAGCGTCCGAGTCCGTGCTGTTGGTCGGCAGATGGTCCAGGATCCCGCTGGCCCTATCCTGCTCCAAGACGGAAGAGAAGGCCTTGCGCACCCGGATGACGCGGTCTAGCGCGGTGCTGATGTACTCAGGCACAGTTGCCGCCGTGGCCTTTGCGGTGTCGGCAATGAACGTGGCTAGCGGCACGAAATCTTTGATAGCAAGGGTATATTTAGGAGGCGACGCGGGCGCCGTACTGGTGGCTGAAGGGCCTGCCGCTGCTTTCGTCCCAATCGCAGCCGCCGCTGCAGCGGCAGCTGCTGCTTCCTTCCGTGCCTTTCCCTTCAGTCGGGTCGACTTGACCGCGGTGCCCGTGGTGCCGGCCTTGCCGTCGCTGGGATATTGTAGCGGTTTGTCGTAGCCAAACTCTTTAGCTGTTCGAACGAGCCACGAGCTGACAACAGCCGTGTCGTGTTTGTACCGCCCATAGGAGCCGGCAAGCGCAGGAGGTAGCATGGTGATATGTGCTAAGAGAGCAAAGCGATATTCGGTTGTAAAGTGGTAGGTAGGTAGGGACTTTATCCGCAGCCTCCCCGAGGTGATGTGATGCTGAGTTGTTTGCGGGGTACGTGCAACGCCCCTGAAATTTAGTCTACGGAGTAATGTATCAACGATTCTGCCCTAGAAGTGTGCGGTAGGTGGAGGTGGGTACCTGCCTACTCCGTAGACTACCCCGTACTCCGTCTCCGTACTCCGTCCTCCGTACTCCGTAGCAGATACTAAGCCCCGTTAATATCTGGATCTCAATTCCAGGGCCAGACAACAGGCGTGCATGCGACTGTGGCTGATCCAAAAGAATACTAATAAGGGCTTACTTGACGGTCTACGGAGTAGAAACTATCTGAAGAAGTTGAGGATGGTTTCTTGAGAAACTAGACATGCGCCAACCAGGGTTGCAGGAGGTCCGAGCATATTGGCGGGTAGAAGCCTGTCATTTCAGGCATGAAATGGTACACGATCCTCAACAACCAGAAAAATCAAGACATCTGTACTCCGTAAACTCTTAGCTTTCATGTATGGACTCTACGGTAAACAGACTTGCTATCCTCGTATATATCATCCTCCATCTTCTTGCCTTTCATGCGGCCTCATTACCTTTTTGATATCTTCTGCCCTTTTTTCCAACCACCTCAATCACTTTTTTTGTGCCTTCGCCACGGCGTCTTCTTCTTTGCAGCACTATTTGACGTGCTCCGGGCCTCTGGCCACCTAAGGAACCCCTCCTGATTACAGAGAGCCGTTTCTTTGCCCTCCTCCGTCGTCGGGCCACCTCTGCCACCTCTGCCAGCCACATATCTCTTTTCACTCTCCTTCGACTAGACGGCCCGTTTCGACGGCGTGCTCCATTTGATCCTCACTTTGCTCTATCGCTTGTTCAAGCTGGTAGACATTGCCGATTTACTGTAAAGTGATCCGAGTGTTGAAGGGGAGGTGATGGCACTGGCAATGTGAGGCCGGTCTCGTCCATATCGTCCAGTGCTGTGATACCGTTCGATTTTTGACGAGACGGAAGTTCTCCTGTACGTCGAAAAGTTCTTCTCTATTTGCCGTTTCTATCTATTTTACTCTGGATTGTAGAGTATTGCTGCCATCTTCCGGTCCGTCCACGGCGGGTCTAACGGCGTGCAATCGGCTGGCCGGAGCCGCTTCCGGAGGATAGCGTCCGCCGCATCTGTGATGTAATCCTGCTGGACCGCAAGGTTTACCCGCTCTCGCTGGTCGATATACCGACACAATGCGACCACTTTTGGCTCTGCAGCTGTCCCGATGAAGCGTAGCTACTTGGCAACGGCAACGTTTGTAAGTGCAGCATCACCAACGACAGATGCCACCGGGGACAACACGGTCGACATCATCAGACTATCGGTTCGCGGGCCGGCGCCATTCCGGTGCACGGCCCGCAAACTGTCTGCTTGGCGCTGCTGCTGGCCAGGTCCGAGATCGTCGTGGTTGCTGTCTATCTCACGTTGCCTCCTTACGATCGATATGATTTTTTTGATTTTACTTTTACTTTTTCTTTTCTTTCCTTTCCTTTCCTTTCCTTTTCTTTTTCCTTTCTGTCTTCTTCTGTCTCTTCTAGTCTTTCTCCTGTGCTCTGAACTCCAAGTCGCATCACCGTCGCCCTCGTCTGCATGACGCTCGGTCCTGTTTGCTCCTGATCACGATCATGCAGAGTAAGAAACCTCTCAAAGCGTCTCCGTTAAAGACTTTGAGCATATTTTCTCAGCCCTTCTGTCTTTCTGTTGCTTGAATTCATATGTACAAGATTAAATGCACCACATGATGCCTTTGTTTGCCCGTTTGGTCCAGGTTCCCCCTTACATCTGGATTAATCTATTGGCCGGCTAAATTCAAAGAACAACAAAAGAAGAAAACCGCTCTCCCCAGGCTTTCCCGGCAGCTCCTGTGCCGAAGAAGCAATTCCTCCAGGTAGAAATGGAGCCTGTGGCGGCCGCAACGTCATTTACAGGCCGTTCCGCATCTGGGTGAGCATGAGGAGAAGTCTCTCCGCGCCATGCTTCTGCTTCTGCTTCTTCTTCTTCTGCCGTCGGAACACGAAGCGACCCATGCCAACCCACACCCGTCTACTCCGTGACCCCCATCTATATGCATGTACGGGGCACTATGCTTCTCACGCGGCCGTTTTTGTTCTTTTTTGCCTCCTCCCCAGCTTTCTCCCCCCCTAGTCGGCAGTTCTCGCAAGCGTCCTCTCTGCTCTGACGCGCACGGCAACCCGGCCTGGACAATCTATCGTCGATATTGGCTGCTTGGCCGGCCGCACCACAAGCTGCTTTCTTCTGCGCGGAAAATTCGAGAACGACGAGCAAGTAAATATCGGAAGCACGAGCGCATCAGCATGACCAATATGGCCCTTCTTCCTTACTGCTAAATGTGACTGGCGGCACCTGGGGAAAACCTGGGGAGCCTGGGGAATCTGGGCAGCCCGGGGAGTGGCCATGGATGCGTCTGGGTGACGGCGACTGTATATAATAGTGGGAGAGTTGCCCGCGGTTCTCCTTTTCTCGTATCGTCTCTCTCGTTGTGTGTCTTTCTGCCCCCTCTTTGTATTCTCTCTCCATATTGTCGCCAAAGCACGTTCCTTTCCGACTGACCACCTGCTTCTCGCCAACACACACCATGCTGTCCTCCATCCTCAGCACTGCGCTGCTCGTCAGCGGCGTTGCTGCCCATGGCGCCGTCACCAGCTACGTGATCGGCGGCAAGACCTATGCTGGGTAGGTTCCATCGACTTATGGTTCTTTCCTCCACCCCTTTCCGCCGAGCATATCGTCTAATCTGATTCTTTCCCCCTACCCCAGCTACCAAGGTTTCTCGCCCAGTAACTCGCTGAGCGTCATCCAGCGCCAGTGGTCTGACTACAACCCCATCATGTCGGCCAGCGACGCCAAGATGCGGTGCAACGGCGGCACGTCGGCCAAGCTGAGCGCCACCGTCGAGCCCGGCCAGACCGTCAGCGCCGTCTGGGGTCAGTGGACACACAGCCAGGGCCCCATCCTGGTCTGGCTGTACAAGTGCCCGGGCGAGTTCACCAGCTGCGATGGCTCCGGCGCCGGCTGGTTCAAGATTGACGAGGCCGGCTTCCACGGCGACGGCGTCAAGGTCTTCCTCAACACAGAGTCGCCATCCGGCTGGGACATTGCTAAGCTGGTCGGCGGCAACAAGGCCTGGACCAGCACCATCCCGCCAGGCCTGGCGCCCGGCAACTACCTGATGCGTCACGAGCTGATCGCCCTGCACCAGGCGAACAACCCGCAGTTCTACGCCGAGTGCGCGCAGATCCAGGTCACCGGCTCGGGCACGGCTGTTCCCGATGCCTCGTACAAGGCCGCCATTCCGGGCTACTGCAAGCAGTCCGACCCGAACATCCGGGTGAGTGCAAGACCGGGGAGGGAAGAGGAAAGAGAAGAGAAAAAAAAGGCTAACTGTCCAGGTCGACATCGACAACCACGCCATCTCGCAAAAGTACGTCATCCCCGGCCCGCCGGTCTTCAAGGGCACTGGGGCCAAGGCGGCGCGCTCATTTACCGCATGAGGCGGTGGTCTGGAACACAAATAGCCTTGACATGGGCACGGCTTTTCCTCTGTCTGTGCAGCAGTCTGCATCTTCGTTTTTGTTTCTTTTCTAGAGCACGGGAATAGCAAAGCATTCACCAAATAAGGTACGATGAGTCGTAGACTGTCAAAGGTCTCTGTATGTAGAAGACTCGACTTGACAGCGTATGAAATACCTATACTTAGATCTCGTAGCTACCTCCTATCTGCCTAGGATGGGAAAAGGTTATTTTTGCCGGCCCAGTAGATACGCGTCTATGGCAAGGCTTTGGTGACATCTTTTTCGATGTCTCTTCCGAAGCGTCTTTAGCCTTCTCTTCCACTGTTTGACTTCTCTTTCACTGTTTTTGATGTCTCTTTGTGTCTTTTTGATTCTCGTTCCATGCCCCTTTCGATGTTTCTTTCGATGATGTCTCTCCCGAGTTTGCGAATGTCGGACGCAGGGGGAAAGAACCGTTGTCCATATGCTGCTGATATACACGTGACCGAGCAGGTGACCAGTAATCAACACGTGGAAGCTCTTGGCGATCCTGAACTCCGCCCGCCCCGGCGTCTCGGATTCTACTCCGTAGATTCTTGACCTTTGAGTAGAACGCAAGACGATTCCCCCCTCTCCCATCCGGTTCCGCCAAGTCCTCCTTCAAAAACCCCCGACTCTCCCATCTCGGCGCGTCGCTCGTCTTCTGTCCTTCTTTCTTTCTTTCTGTATCCCTTCTCTCTCCGTTCGACCGATCGCATCGCCAATGGCCAACCCAAACGCCCTCTTCCTGCTGGCCGACCACATCAAGCTGTCGCTGCTGGAGCGGCAGCGGTCTAGCGTGCCAGACCTGCTACAGGAAGATGACGAGGAGACGGGCGACCGGTCCAGCGGCGCCGCCGCCGCTGCCGGGGCCCAGGACGGTCACATTGCGCGCTCGCTGGAGCAGTTTCATGATGGACTGGAGGCGTTAAAGCGGGAGCAAACTCGTCTAGAGGCAGAGGGCGAGGCCGGGTGGGTTTCTCTCTCTTCTACTCTGCGCCATTTACGCGCTGACATCTCCTAGAAAAGCACTCGACATTGCCGATGCGCTGCCGAGCCTGCAGAAACAGTACGACCACCTCTCGGCACAGGCGGCCGGAGGCGGCAAATCGACAAAGACAGCAGGCACAGCCGGCACACCCAGAACAGCCGGCACACCCAGAACAGCCGGCAGCAACAAGAAAAAGGCCGTCCGCTTCAACGACGACGCCGCCGACGCCGATCTCGAGGCGCAACGGCGCGGCCATCTCTTCAACCGGCCCTACACCGACGACGACGACGACGGCGAGGACCGGCAAGACTACAGCGACCTAGACAATGTGCAGCTCCACCAGATGCACACGCGCGTGATCGCCGACCAGGACGCACAGCTCGACGCGCTCGGCGCCAGCATCAGCCGGCAGCGCGAGCTCAGCCTGCAGATCGGCGACGAGCTCGACAACCACGTCGCCATGCTCGAGGAGACCGAGCGCGTCACCGACCGCCACCAGACGCGCCTCGACCGCGCCAGGCGCCAGGTCGGCAAGATCTCGCGCTCTGCCGGCGAGTGCAAGCAGATGGTTGCCATCGTCGTGCTCATCGTCGTGCTCGTCCTGCTCATTGCCATCCTCAAGTAACTGAGCCGAGGCGTCAACAATACCTCACCTCCTTTCCCTTCCCCCCTCTCTTTATCCTCCTCTGCTTCGTCTTCGTCTTGCATAGTTCCGGCGTTCTACAGGGGTCTTTTTTTGTTTCCAGAGATTTTACTCTATACGCACTCTCTCTTTCTGTATCTTTTCCCTCCCAGCCGCAAATCAAGCCTGCCTCGTTTTTTTGTCCCGTCATCTTGTCGGCGCGTTTGTAACCCGTTTGAATACTATACGTCACTTCTGCTCTCAAATACACCACTTGCAACGCAACTAGGCTCTTTTGTGCTGTCTGATTTCTAGGAACAGGATATCGTCATACTATGCGCCGCACGCACAGGTGCCGGCTTTGCCGGACTGGGCCACCAGGAAACGGCCAAGTTTCAATGAGACCCGAAGAATAACGCAACGGAAGTGAAGACAAAAGGTAGAAAACCCACAGCATAAGTGCGACCCGATAAACCCCTACGTCAGTCACCCTGGATGGGACTGGGACAAGTTTGTGAAGAACCCACAGGACATACTGGAGAAGAAACCCAGAAGAAGAACACGCAAGGGCAGACCAGAAACAAGAAAGGAAAACGAAAGCAAAAACGAAAGCCATCCCTGTCACCGAATAACGTCGCCATCCTTGTGGATGCCCTCCAGGTCCTCGAGAATGTCGCTTCCACCGAGCATACCCACGCCTCCGGTCACGGGTTTGTTGTCGGCCGGCCATATTTGGTAGAACTTGATGCTTTCCTCACTCGACGCGACGGCGATACACCCGTCGTTCAACGTCCGCTTTTCATTGTCTTCGTCGCTGTCTGGGGCGCCTGAACCGGCCCCGCGGTGCTGCCGCGGTCCCTTGGAGCAGGAAATGGCATACAAGGCGCGATGCTCGCCTTCCCACGGAACGGCAGCGACCTGTTGGCATGCGGGCCAGGAGTAGACTGCAATGCGCACGCCGTGGCCGGGATGCGTAAACCCAAACGTCGCGGCAATCTCGCGCCGCGTCGTGCTCCACATGAGACTTGTGACCTGCGACGAGACGAAGATGGTGGCCAGTGCCGCGCCCGACGTCGTGTGGAAGAAGTGGATGCACCGGTCGTTCGATCCACCGCCCGTCGCAACGAGTCCGGCCTGCCACGGACAGAACGCAATGGCCTTGACCGCCGCGCCGTGCTCCCATCGCCAGGCCTCCGTGCCGGGGTTGATGCGGCGCACAAACTGGTCGCCCAGGACGCGCTGGCGTACCTGGCCTCCATCTGAAAGCGTCATCGTCAGCCGACTGTCGGCATTATCCGAGAGCAGCGGCCCCCGTGGCTGGCCCTCGGAGGGCTGTCCGGTGCCACCAGGGCGATAGCTTCGTGGGAGCACATCGTCCGCGTGGAAAAAGAAGCACTGGTTGTCGTTGCCGCCTGTCGCAAATGACCCGCCGTCGGGTGCCCAAGCCAGACCGCACACTTGCTGCACGTGGACAGAGATGCGAGAGACTAACGTGATGTCACCCTGCCAGTGGTCAAGTTCCACCTCCTCGGCACTGGGCCACTCGACGACATAGTACAGTACCTTTCCGTTGTCGGTGCCAACCAGGAGATCTTCTGTGCCGACCAGCTCGCCCTTTTTGCTAGGATTCTTGGACGGGCGCATCGTGCAGGTCGGACGCCAGCTCAGGCTGGAAATGGGCGCCGTCTCCTGGATGAGCATACGGCTGTTGTTGGCCTCCGGCAGCGCCATGAGTCCAAACACGTTGTTGCTGCGACCATAGGCCAGGATGCTTTTGCCGCCGTCAGCTGACGAGAAGGACAGTGCAGTCAGCCACGTCGAGGTGCCGTCGCCGCCGTTCAGATGAGCGGCCCCTTCGGCCTCTGACCAGCTGTACAAGAGATCGCCAAGACCAACAACGATGGTGTCGCTTGTAGGTGAGTAGGCGAGGAGGGAGCAGTAGAAGTCGTCGCGAAACTTTGGCGCCGAAAGAATCCTGTCATTGTCAAAAGTGAAAGCAAGCAGACAAGAGGAGGAGAGGAATGCCTACCGAGTCGGTTGCGGATCGCAGCCGGGTCCTTTCCGTCGCCTTTTTGCTTCTCCTGGCACTTTTTAGTTTCTACAGAGGCTAAAATGGGCAGTGAGTGACTTACCTGGCTTCTCATCCTGCTTCTCCCAGACCGTTCCTGTCCAGGCTGCCTTGTTGGCTTTTCTCTTGGCGCTGTTTACGACGGCGCCCGACTTCAGCTTGAAATTGCCCTGGTCGACATTGCACTGCAGCAGTCTCGATGCGCGATCAACATCTAAAGCGGCTGCTAGACGCCCCAAGTGCTTGTTCTCGTCGTCGTCGTCCTTGTTCGGTGGGCGGACAAAGTCAGACACGAAGAAAGGGGCCGTGCTTCTGGTCTGGGCCAGAAGACCACGCCCGTCGTCCACGGCCCCGGCACTGGGAGGAATGGTCCCAATAGACCACACGGATCCGTGTGCTGCGCCGTACTGGCCGACCTCATCGGCAAACGCACGGTCGTCGTCGGGCTCCGCCGATTCGAGCGTGGTCCTACTTCTCGTTAGAGGCGGGAGGCCGGCTCGATCTTGCGCCACCTGGCGTTCATCGGCATACGTGGGCACGGGGTTGAAGCGTGCTGGCGAGAAGGAGAATGGATCCGCGGACAGTTCTTCTCGTCGGAGCGTCCGCTCGGATGGAGTCAGTTCCTCTGTCGGTTTGAGGAGACGAAACTTCTCGCCGAGAGAGAACGCGGCACAGTCGGAATCACGAGGATGTAAGAAACGGTCAGGCGTGCGCAGAACACATGTCGGGGAGCTAGCGGGCAAAAGGCGAGCGTTGCCGTCGGAGTTGCGATGCTGCCGAGCCGGCCGTGGCGACACAGTCGAGTAGAAAGCAGACGGAAGGCTGTTGCGGGCCCGGCGGCTGCTGCGAAGAGTGCTTGACCTGACTTGGCCGAGGGTAAGGCTGATGGTGGTCTTCTCAGGCGTAAACAGTGCAGAGCGTGGGCAACCGTTGCTATCAATCCGGTCAAGGTGGCCCACATCCTCTAAGCAGCTGCCGTCCAATGTGTAGGAGCCGGCGACAAAAGGACTATCACAAGGCGTAGACGGTTTTTGGGGCGTGGCGGCCTCGGAGCCGTAGCCGGAATCGCGAGACGAGAATGGAGGTGTAGACGGCGGCGATGGTAGCGGAGAGAGCAGCGGAGAGGACGGGCGGCTCAGGCATTCGGGTACGGAGTCGGTGCAGGCGTTGACACTCCTCGTACGGATGACCAGGGGTGCGAGAGCGTTTGAGATGGGGCCGGAGGTGTCCATGGTGATTGCGATCTGAGTCTCCAGCAGCAGTGCATCCCAGCATGAGCGAAAGCAAGAAAAAGGAACAAGAAGGAAGGAGAAGAGGAAGCAAAAAAGAGAGGATGCACCAAACCCGAGATGACGAACAAACAAGGCTAATGGAACGGAACAAAAACGATATGCAAAGTAATAATGATCGCTGAGTGTAGAGGAGAATGCCCGAGAAAACGCAGACGGGGAAAAATAAGAAAGAAGAACGTCAGAAAATAGATATAACAAATCAATGCAGGGCCTGACTGTCTGAGCGGCGGCCGGACGTGTCTGTCAGACGAAAAAGTCTCTTGGGTCAATGGGAAGCCATCAACGGGTATGACAATAGTGAAGATACTGGAGAGGAAGAGTAATTTTGCGGTTGGCTATGCTTTTGCTGGATATCGCGGACGACATAGCAACGATGTCTGCTGCTTCTGAAGCTGCGAAAGAGCGACAAAAAACAGACAGAACGAGAGAGAGAGGGTGAAGGAGACGAACAGTCCCCAGCACAGCGACGAAGCCGAGCAGTTGCGTAAGGATAGCTGACACGGGTAAGTGAGGGGGAACAAACGCAACGATGGGGATGACGAGGAGGCAGAAGAAGAAAGACAAAGTAGGAGAAGGAGAGGTCAGGATAAGAATACTGGCGAGGAGAGGGAGAGAGAAGCACAATGCAGGTGGAGAATCAACAATCGACGGCCGCTGCGAGCGGCGGAAGGAGCGTATGCCTGGCAAAGGGCAGGTCTTTCCGAGTTCTCAACTAGCTGCAGGTTTCCCGGATAGTCCGCAGAGCCGTAGGAAGGAGCTGCCGGGCTAGAGACGAGAGGACCGGACAAGTCCACAGTCAATGCCAGGAATGGGGCCAGTGACCAGGCCTCGTCCCCGCTAGGTGACGAGCTCATAGGCAACAGGTACATAGCGCATCGACAGGGCATAAGCGGTGGATGACGGAGATGTTGACGTCGACTTGAGATCAGACTCACGATGTTGACTTACAGAAGATAGCACGTGACTGAAAAAGTAGGTGGATCTGCCCCACAAAAGCGCAGTGACGTTGCCAAGGCTGTCATTGACGAAGCTCTCACGTTGCAAGCAGGACACGACGACGAACAATGGCGAGTGTATGTTGCTTGAGCACGATCTGGCGGATATGATGGAGCGGCACGGTACTGACCAGGGCAGCACGGCGTCCCGCGGGGACCGAAGACGAGGACGGAGGAACAGAAGCGGGTCGATGCGGACAAGATCAAGAAGTATCACGAGCTGGAGGGACAGATCCGAGGAAGCGTAAGTGGAGGGAGAGGGGGGAGGGAGGGAGAGAGAGAGAGAGAGAGAGAGAGAGAGAGAGAGAGAGAGTGAGAGAAACTGACAGTCAGACTTCCTTCGACGAGGCCGTCTTCAACGTCACGACGCGGCTGCTGCGGCTCAACCCCGAATACTACTCTGTCTGGAACGTGCGCCGGCGATGTCTGATCACGTCGCTGCTGTCAAGGCCGGAAGCAGGAACAGACGGACGAAGCCGGCGGGACAGCGACAGCGACAGCCTGCAAGCTGGCGACGAGCAGACGCTCACGTCCGAGCTGCAGTTTACCATTCCGCTGCTGCTCGAGTTCCCCAAGTGCTACTGGATCTGGAGCTACCGTCTGTGGGTGCTCGAGCAGGCCGTGGCGCGGCTGGACGTGCCGCGCGCCCGCCGCATCTGGGAGGCCGAGCTGGCCCTTGACTCCACGATGCTGACCAAGGACCGCCGCAACTTCCACGCCTGGGGGTACCGGCGGCAGGTGGTGGAGCGGCTGGAGAGCCCGCAGTTGCGCACCGACCCCGAACTGCCTTGGTCGCGGGTCGAGAGCGAGTTCGAATACACCACCAAGATGATCCACCGCGACCTGTCCAACTTCTCGGCGTGGCACAACCGCAGCAAGCTGATCCCGCGGCTGCTGGACGAGCGCCAGGCCGACGACGACGCGAGGAAGGCTTTTTTGGAAGAGGGTACCTCTCCCTCTCCCCCCTCTCTCTCTCTTCTTCTTCTCACTGACCTCTAGAACTTGGCCTCGTCCGGGATGCCCTCAATGTCGGCCCTGAAGACCAGTCCCTCTGGTTCTACCACCAGTTCCTCATGCTCGACCTGACCGACGACATCGGCCGGCGCGCCATTGCGCCGCGCCTGACGGCCGAGGAGCGCCTTACCTACATTGCCCGCGAGCTCGACGACATCCGCGACCTGCTGCTCGACTACGACGACGTCAAGTGGATCTACGAGGCCCTGCTCGAGTACACGCTGGCCGTAGCTGCCATGGACGCCCGGCCCCTAGCCGACAACGAGCGCGCCGACGTGCAGAACTGGCTGGCGCAGCTGCGTAGACTGGACCCGAAGCGCAACGGCCGTTGGGACGATGTCGAGTTGGCACACATACGGGGACGACTGCCGCAGTATGAACGGGTCGCCGATTAGGTGGTGGGCGTTTCTTTTCTTCTATGTTTTCTCTCTAAACTCCTGCATAATATATGCCTCCATCTTCTCTTACGTCTCTGTTCCTTCACCCTCCCCCGGCAACGGCGTGTCGCCATAGTCGGTGATGCCGGCGCCCATCTTGTCGCCGGCCACGCCCATGTCGTCGACAATGCGGCGGATGGCCTGCACCTCGTCGGCCGTCAGCTGCACGTGCACGGCGGCCACGTTCTCCTCGAGGTAGCTAATCTTCTTGGTGCCCGGGATCGGCACAATGTCGTCGCCCTGGGCCAGCAGCCAGGCGAGCGCCAGCTGGCCCGGCGTGACGGGGTGCGGGCGGCCGTCCTGGCAATGGCTCGCGGCCAGCGCCGCAACGGTGTCGACGAGTGCTAGGTTCTTGGCAAAGTTGGCGCCTTGGAAGCGCGGCACGCGGCGGCGCAGGTCGTTGGCCGGCAGGTCGGCAGCGCTGCGGATCTGGCCGGTCAGGAAGCCGCGGCCGATGGGCGAGTAGGCGACGGTGGCGACGCCGAGCGCACGGCACGTCTGCAGCAGGTGCGTGCTGACGGCGTCCTCGATCTCGAGCGAGAACACGCTGTACTCGACCTGCACGGCGGCGACATGCGCGACGGCACAGGCGCGGCGCAGCGTGGCCGACGACGGCGCCGACAGGCCGATGTGGCGGATCTTGCCCTCGGCGCGCAGCCGCTGTAGCTCGGCCATGGTGTGCTCGATGGGCGTGCGGCCGTCGACGCGGTGCACGTAGTACAGGTCGATGTAGTCGACACCGAGAAGCTGCAGCGAGCGCTCGCAGCGGGCGCGGCAGTAGGCGGGCGACGAGTCGACGGTGATGGCCGGCGGCGTGGCGGTCGCGTCGAAGCCCAGGGCAAACTTGCTGGCCAGGAAAATGTCTGCACGCCTCTCCGGGTGCCGCGCAAACCAGCGGCCGACGAGCTCCTCGTTGTCGCCGTAAAAGTCGGCCGTGTCCCAGTGGGTGCAGCCGAGTTCCCACGCGCGGTCCAGCAGCGCAAAGCGCTCCTCGTCGGGTCTGTTTGTTAGAGGAAGAGGGAAGGGGGAAGGGAAGGGAGGCGGAAAGAGGAAGAAACGCACCCAGGCGTGCCGTAGGCTGTGCTGAGACCCATGAGGCCCAGGCCTATGGCTGGAATGGCAGGGCCGTCGCTGCCGAGCTGGCGAGTCGGCAGCGGAGCAGGAGAAGCCATTGTGGGAAGAGTGTCGACGGTGGGGAGAACGCCATGTCTTGCCTGAGGTGTTCGCTTTATGTAGTGCGGAGAATGCGGAGAATGCGGAGCCATCCGGCGCCATGGTTCCGAAGGAGGGTGGCAGAGCAGACGGTAGTCTACAGAAGCCTAGAGCTGCACTACTGCGCCAGCGTCGTCACCCAGTCCATGTTCTCGGTCCACAGACCCGCGTCGGTACCGGCGCCAAACAGGTCCGCTCCCCACAGCGGGTCGGCGTCCCAGCCTCCAAGGTTGTCCTGCCTATAGCGGACGTCTGCGGTCGCGTCGGCCGGGGGTAAAGGATTGAGGACAAGGCTGTTTCCGAGAGCGCCGTTTGCCGGCAGTAGGCTGCCGGGTAGAGGGACTGCGCTAGGACCGGGCAGCCGGTTGGAAGAGCTGTCAACCTCGCTCGTCAGGCCACCATTGGCCTGGGTCTGGCCCTCCGCCTCTAGGTAGCGCGCGACCTTGCCGCGCATCAAGGCAATCTTGCGCGTCGTCAGGTCCCACACGTTCAGACCGTGGCCCAAGGCATCGTCTCCGTACTTGGCGGCGCCGGCCGCGCGCACGTCGCGGCTCGTCTGCTCAAAGCGGTCCCACACCGTCGTCAGGATGGCCAGGATGTCCAGCGCCAGGCCAGGCTGCCGTCGCAGGTGGTCGCGCAGGCTGGCAATGGCGGCCACGAGGTCGGGGTCGCGCTGCAGTTCCCGCGCATCCATTCCCGGAATGAAAGCAATGCTGGGGTGCGCAGCAGAGCGACTGCTGGCTGCCGATGCTTGTGCTGCCCCTCCTTCCGCCGCCTTGGCTGCAGCTGCACTCGCGACGGCGCCCGCGCCCGCGCCCGCAAACGCAAGACCCGTCCGCGTGGGCTCCCGCGTCGGCCCGAAGATGCGTGCCCAGCGACTCAGCATGGTGATGCCCTGGATCAGGTGGACGTAGACAGAGACGGGCAGCTGCGGGTAGGTGGCGCAGGGGATGGCGAAGAAGGCGTCGAAAAAGGCTAGGATGCCGCTGCGGGCGCCGTACAGCGCGTCGAGCGCGGTCGCCATGGCGGGCAGCGACGGTGCGGTCAACGAGGTCAGCGCAGTCGACCAGCGCCGGACCAGCGGCAGGTCGAGCAGCGGCGGCTCGTAGATGCGCAGCGTGAGAGAGGCCAAGTGCGTTTTGACGACATCTGGACTACAGTGAGAAGGGAGAAGGGAGAGGGGGGAGGAGAGAGGAGAGAGGAGAGAGGGGAGAAGAAGAGAAAGGCCTACAGTCACTTCGCAGCGCTTTGGGAAGGGACTGCTCCAGGCGGTCCAGCTCGTCCTGGAAGGCGATCTTGTAGGCGGCCTTGGGAGCGCGCAACAGCGCGGGCAGCTGCTCGACGGCCTCGTCGCGCGTGCTGCGAAAGGCAGCAATCGTCTCGGCCAGACTCTGTATGCGCACCAGCGCCACCAGCATGGCGTCCGACGGGGTCTCGCGTGCCTCGTCCAGCTCTTGTATGCACTGCCGCATGTAGGGTGAGCAGTGCTGAGGCGCCTCGGACTTGTTGAGCGAGAGGGCGATACTGTTGGTCAATACTCTGGAGACTGACAAGTACAGACACCTGCGTTAGTCGAAAAAAGGGTACACAACTTACCACGACCGAACGTACCACACGCCAAGCAGTGCTCGCCTCTCCTCGTGCGTCCGCGGCTGCGGCGGCGGCGGGTGCAGCACCATCAGGTCGGAGCGCTCGGCTATGCGCGGCGCCCGGTGCAGCCCGAGGTCGGCCACCAGGCTCGACGCCAGGTGCAGCAGGTTGTTGAGCTGCGCGTGCATCATGCAGTGGTGGTGGTACCACAAAAGGACCGTCACCAGCCCCTGAAGCAGGTCCAGCGACCGCTCCGACCGCAGCAACATGTAGTCGCCGACGTGCCGCAGCAGCCGGTACATCAGCGCCTGCTGCACCGCCCGTCCGTTGTCCACCGACGACGCCACCGTCTTGATGGCCAGCAGCAGAAATGGCCGCTCGGCCGCCAGCTGTGCCGCGTCCGTGTCTGGAGGAACCACCACAAACGGCGCCAGCGGCTGCAGCTGCGTGCGGAACCGCGCCAGCAGCGACGCGTCCGACTCGATAGCTGCTGTCGCCGAGCCACCCGCCTCGGGTCGGCAGATGCACGCCGCCGGCGCAAACGCGTTGTACGACGGTGGGATCGCGGGTGGTGGTCCGCTCAAGTCTTCCTTTGCAGCAGCAACAGTCGCGCCTTCGCTCGCTACTTCCGCATCTTGCAGCGTGCCCGACGTCCGCAGCTGCTCCAGCAGCCCGTCAATGCGCTCTTCCAGCTGTGCCGTCGTTCTGTTTGTCAGCAAAGTCGACTGCGGCAACGCACCGCCAGACCACGTACGTCTTCTTTGCCCGCTTCTTGCGCGGCCTCGGCGCCTTGTCCACGCACGCCTTGTCCTTGCGCATGCACCGGTCGCACCGGGCCGCCGGGTCGCTGCTCGACCGGATACACCGGACCTTGGCCGCCGCGCACCTCTCGCACGCCTCGCCCCATCGTAGCGCCATCCTAGGCCGGGGGTCGCCGGAGCCGGAGCCGAAGGAATCGACACCGGGCCCGGACGCCGCCGACCGCGGCGACATACTGCCGGGGAGAGACATGTCTTGCCTGTTTGCCTGTTCGATAGCTAGGGTGGTGCAGGTCAAGACATTCGTGATTGTCCGGACTCGCACTGAAGTTGGATCGTTGTCGTTGCGGGAGCCTGGAGAGTCCACTGCGGCAGTGTGGGACCTGTGGGTAACATGTGCTGGGCCCTACCAAAAGTCTTGGCCAGGTACTTTCACCGCCTTTACGGAGTACAGAGGTAAGGTAAACCCCTGAAAAGGCAACAGGCACCACATCACCAACTCCCACAAGATGACCTCAACTATCTGCTGGCTGCCTCCCTTCTTCATATTCATCCCACCTTATAAGCCTATCTATCACCATGATGAACCAAGAACTTTCAGTTTCCACTGTTGGACTGTTTCCTGCGAAAATCTGGTGTCTTCCACTTCACCGCCAGAGCGGCACAAGTATGGAGAGAGTTCTGCAACAACCTGTGGTAGGCTTAGTTCTGATAGGTACAGGTATCTCACATGCTTTCTAATTTGCCAGAAAAGTAAAGAGATAGAGAAGAGGAACACTCGCGCTGGGCCGCTGGCTGATGCTGGATCGTGGAAATGCCGCCGCGTCACGTGCACATGCTGCCTAAGCAGTCGACAAGCTTCTGGTTGGTTCCGGCGGGGTTTTGCCTCCGCCGCTTTCCGGGCTTTCCATCTGGCTGCACGTCATTTCGCTGCCTCGTTGACATTGGCAACATCATCCATCACAACCTCATCGACCGTGACAACACCGCATCCGCACGCATACGTATACGCACGCATACAGCACTATGGTTCTTCTACCACCAGCCATCGGCCCGGCTGCGCTCCGGCGCCTGGCACCGCAAGCGGCCAAGATGGCCTCGACGACCTCGACGATCACGACGACCCGGATGACTGCGCGGGCGTTCCACCAGTCGGCGCGCACGCGCTTCTTCTCGCCGTCGACACCGGCGAAGCGGCCGCATCCCGCTGCACGGGCATCGCTGGTCTCGTTGTTGGCGGGCGCCGCGTCGCGGTCGTACTACCAGCAGGCGTCGTCGCCGACGGGCGCGTCGCCGCTGCGCAAGCTGTTGGTGGGCGGCGCCATCTTTGGCGGCACGCTGGTGCTGACCAACGCCATGTTCAACCGGGAGACGCGCGAGGACGGCGGCATGCCGGTGTACGAGCGCGAGTACCTCAACAGCACCTTTCTGCACACGGGCCTCGGCATCGGCATCATAGCGCTGACGGCGCGCCAGATGGTGCAGACGGGCTTCGTCTACCGCCTAATGGTGGCCAGCCCCTGGGCCGTCGGCCTGGGCGGCCTGGCGCTGTCGTTTGCCACCATGATCGGCACGCGCGCCATCGACCCGGACAACTACGTGCCCAAGTACGCGCTGTGGACGGCCTTCAACGCCACGCAGGCCGCCTTTGTGGCGCCGATGCTGGCGTTTGCACCCGGCGCCCTGCTGGCCCGCGCCGGCCTCTACACCGTCGCCATGATGGGCTCCATTGCGCTCGTCGGCGCCACCGCCAAGCAGGAGAAGTATCTGTACCTCGGCGGCCCGCTGCTGGCTGGCTGCGCCGTCGTGCTCATGTCGGGCCTGGCGCCGCTCATCGTGCCGGCCACGGCCGTGCGCACGCTGGCCCTGAGCGAGAGCCTGTGGCTGTGGGGCGGCCTGGCGCTGTTTGGCGGCTTCACGCTCTACGACGTGCAAAAGGTGCTGCACCACGCACGCCTGGCCGAGCGCGGCGTCATCAAGCGCGACGCCGTCAACGAGAGCATCTCGCTCGAGCTCGACTTCCTCAACATCTTTATCCGCATGGTGCAGCTGCTGTCGGCGCAGCAGAACCGGAGGAAGTAGATAGTGTCATTTCAAATAAATATCTCCCATTCTCTCTGTCCTGCCTACTTCAAATCGGGAAACGGCCGCACATAGTGGCTCGCGCACACGTACCCGCCCGGGTTCTGAATCAGGTACCGCTGGTGGTAGTCCTCGGCGTCCCACCACTGCCGCGCCGGCAGAATCTCCGTCACGATCCCCCCCTGCCACCACTGCGCGTTGGCCTGCGCCGTGACCTCGCGCGCAATGCGCTCCTGCTCGGCGTCGTGGAAGAAGATGCCGCTGCGGTACTGCGTGCCCCGGTCGTTGCCCTGTTGGTTGCGCGTCGTCGGGTCATGCATCTTGTAGAAGAAGGTCAGCAGCTCCCGGTAGCTGAGCCGCTGAGGGTCAAACGTCAGCTGCGTCGCCTCGGCGTGGCCCGTCTGTCCGCTGCACACGGCGCGGTACGACGGGTTGGCCGCGTCGCCGCCAATGTAGCCCACGCGCGCGTCCAGCAGGCCCCGGTCGCCAAAGTGTTTGCGGTACTCGTACTCCACGCCCCAGAAGCAGCCCGCCGCCACCGTCGCCTTCTGCGCGCCGCTGCTGCTGCTGGCAGAGGCGGCCGCATTGGTCCCGGACCCGGGGCCGCCTGCATCGACGGCTGACATTGTGACGGAGGCGCGGAAGGGAGCGATGAGACGAAAGAGGCTGCTGGCGATCGAAAAGGTCATTTGTAGGGTTTTCCGAAGGGTTGGTGTTGTCGTGTCGTGTCGAGGTAGAATGCTTGGTCCGGGGATCGACGCTCGCTATATATTTCTCGGCAATGACAAATTCGCGGGGTTTGCCCCCTGCTCGTCATCGCTGTAACCGCTCCGCCCCACAGCGCGTTTCAGTGATTCCAGATGTTGATAAGTCCGCCGCAACACCGCCGCATTGATTACACATGCACTACTCCCCGTGCCCTCGCTCGCCTGTCCTCGCAAACTTGACGCTCTTACGCCGCTCCCACTCCCGCCCATCGTCAACGCCCGCCGTGCCAGGGCCTAGCATCGCGCTCCGCCCGGGACTCGAGCTGAGGGCCGTCGTCGTGCGCAGCATCGCAGAAAGGTCTCCGCTGCTTCGTTCGGCCCGTTCTCGCCACGTCATGTCGCCCAGTGACTCGCGCGCCATGTCCACGGCCCGGCTCTGGCTGACCTCGTTGCTGTCGCGGTCCGGCACGCTGCTAGGGATGCTGCTGGCAGATATGCTGCCGCTGTCCGGAAGACTGTCGGGCAGGCTGCCCGGCACACTGCCGCTGCCACCACCGCCACTGGCCTCGAAAGGAGTTGCCGCTGCGGCCCTGCCGGCGTCGTGCGCGCCCGACGTCAGCTCCTCGCCGCGTTGCGCCAGCGTCTCGGCCCGCCGCGCCGCCGGTGGACTCGGCCTCGGTAGACAGGCGTGGCCGCAGCCGTCGAGCGGACAGCAGCCGCCAGACAGGGACATGGGTGCGGACCAAGGCTTCGCCGCCCGCCCACCGCCGGCCCGGCTCACGGCCACGTCTCTGCCGTCTCTGCCATGGTCGTCGCTGTGGTGTGGCAGCGGCGTCGTGTGCCACGTCTCCAGGCAAGACAAGTGCCCCCCGTGACTGCAGCCGGCACAGTACCACCACGTCGACAGCACGGCACCGTCGTTGTTGTTTTCGCGAGACGCCGACGTGGACGCCGCCGGGCTGACCGCTGCCACCTCCCGGTGGCCGCACACGGCGCAGGGTGCCATGACGCTCTTGCAGCGGCCGCAGCGCCACATCGACGCCGCCGACGACTCGCTGATGCCGCCGCCACCAACTCCCCCGGCTGCGCCATCACGGCGGTCACGGTCGGCGGCGTGCGGCTTGTTGCACGCCACGCAGAGGTAGCTGGCCGTCACGTTCTTCTTCGCCGGCGCCGTGATGGACGTCATGGAGGGTATGGCGGGCGTGGACGAGGTGGACGTCGGGCCATCGCTACCATCACTGCCATCACTGCCACTGCTGGCATTGCTGCGTGCGCACAGCTTGCGCAGCAGCGCCGCCTCCTGGAACAGCTGCATGCCCATTAGCCGCGCGTGGTGCTGCTGCAGGATCGCCCGCGCCTGCAGCGCGTCAATCACCCCTACCGGCACCAGCGGCAGCAGCAGCAGCACCATTGCCGACGCATTCAGCGGCGACGACGTGCGCACCTCAAAGGACAGCGCCCGCTCCACAATCACGTACGGGTTGAGCGCCGCGTTGCGGTCAAACCCGCCGCCGCCTTGACTCTGGCCCTGGCCCTGGCCCTTGTCCTGGCCCCGGACAGGGAACGGGAACGCCGCGTCTCGCGGCCACGGCAGGTATTCCCGGTCCCGAGCGCGGCGTTCGTCACCGCCGCCCTCCCCGTCGTCGTCCTCGCCGCCCGTCGGTAGCTCCGAGGACGTGGCGATGCTGGACATATCCTGCTGCGACGATGTGCGGCGCCGCAGCGTTGGCCGTCTCGTGGCGTTGTTGTGGATGCCGTTATTCGTCCTCATCTTGCCGGTCTTGCCAGCTTTGGCCGGAGAGTACGAGTTGCTGCTGCTTTCCGTGTCCTGCGACGTCGTCCGGTAGTAGGTATCGTCGCGGGCTGCCGTGTCCAGCAGCGCCGAGGCCAGGTCCGAGCCGCTCCACTCCATCGACAGCAGGGCCCGGTTGAGTTGTACCAGGCGCGATGAGCCCACCGACGATGACGCCAGGACCTTGTCTGGCTGCCGTCCCCGTGACGGACCCCGCGACGGACCCCGCGACAGCGGCGCGTCGTCTGCGGGCTGTGGCGCGTCGTCGACCATGCGCCGCGTCGACCGGTAAGCATGTGCGCCGCCGTGGTCGTCCCCGACGGACTGTCCTGATGCCTGGGAGATCTCAAAGATGCGGCCTGCCGCGCTGTCCGTCGAGTCCTGCCGGTAGAACGGTACACGTAGTGGCGAATGCGCCGAATGGTCCGACGGTTCGGACTGCACGGACGGCTCGGATCGTTCGGATTGCTGCGACGTGCCTAGGTTCGTATGTGGTGCCGCTGCCGCTACCGCCGCCACCGGCCACCCTGCGGGCCGCGGCACGTCAATGGCCTTGGCCATGGCCTCGGTGTCGTAAAAGTCGTAGCCCTCCACGCTCGACTGGTGCGAGTTCTCGCTGTCGTGGCTCACGTCAGAGATGGGCATCGAGTCCAGGTGCCGTCGGCGCGGCGGCGGCTGCGCAAGGTAGCCGTTTCTGTACTGGGCCGGGGGCAGACTGAAGCTGCTCGGGTCGGCCGACAGGAGGCTGTTGCTGTCGGTACCACTGTCGAGACTGGCGCGCGGGACGTAAGGCGACATGGATGGATCGCCGTGCACAGGACGTGCCAGCGGCGTCGGCATGTTGGACGTGCTCTCGATCTCCGCCGCCAGGAGCGAACGCACTGGCAGCGCGCGGCCGGTGGACTGGCCGGTGGGCTGGCCGGTGGACTGGCCGGTGGGCTGGCCGGTGGACTGGCCGGTGGGCTGGCCCATCTCGCGCGTGCTGTCGCTTTTCGACGACATGGTCTCGAGGGTGCTTCCAGACGGCTGGCTGTAGATTGACAGTGGCTGGCCCTGGATCTGGCCGTGCCTCGGGCCGTGTGGGTGCCCGGTGGCTGCCCGAGACCCTCGGTGCGGCGCATCTCCGTCGGCTATGCGCTGTCGGTGGTATTGCAGACGCGTGCGCAACAGCAGGTCCATGGCAAAGGCCAGGATGCGCCAGACCTGGGCCAGGCGAAACTGGCTCACGGCCTCGGCGGCGCGGGCATACGTGTCCAGAATGACGGCCACGCGGTCCGGGAGGGGAGCGAGCGGCGCCGGGGTGGCTCTCACGACGGTGCCCTGGGAGACGGGGAAGTAGCCGTCTTCCAAACCCTCGAGATAGACCTTGGCCAGGTAGTTGTAGACGTCCCTGCGCGTGGCAGAGGGCACGTGACCAATGGCCATCATCTGCTGTGGCCGGAAGGTGCCGGTGGCCTTGAGAGCGTCCTCGAGAGAGACAATGAGGTTGTCGTTGCTGTTGTTGTAGCCCCTAGCGAGCGCGTTTGCGTTGCTGCTTCCACCGCCGCTGCCTCCACCGCCACCGCTGCTGCCGTCCGGGTGGGAAGATGGTGGCGTGGGACTCAAGTGGTGGGCCGAGCTGGCACGGCGGCGACGGCGGCGGGTCTGACGGCGCGGCATTAGAAAACTACGGATCACGTCGTCCTCGGAGTCGCTGCGACTGGCAGACAGGGCAGGTGTCGTGGCGTCGGAGCTGTAGGACGACGACGACACGGCGGCGGCGACGGCGGTTGGCAGGTCTTTGTGGACGGAGGCGAGCACGCGCGGGCGGGAGGGGGGCGGACGCTCGTCAAGGACAGCCAGGACGTCGCCAATGGGCGAGAAGGCCAAGGCGGAGACGGTGGTGCGGTCGAGGACGCGCGGAGCAAAGGTGACGTCGGTCTGGCAGAAGAGGCCGTCCTCGCCGGCGGACCAGAGGAACTCCTGGTCGTACCACAGCAAGGCGGAGGGCGAGCAGGCAAAGCGCTCGATGGTGCGGTAGGGCAGCGTGGGGCGGGCCAGGTCCCAGACGTGGGCGGCGTGGATAGCGGGTCGCTTCGGCCCGTTGACATTGTAGGACACGGCGACCTGGGCAGCGCGGAGGCCCTGCAGTGAGGCTGACCACTGGCCGGGACGCCAGGCGACGGCAGCGACGACGGCGGGGGTACGCAGGGTCCACTTGGGCTTCTGGCGCTTGTCAGCGGCGCTCGACACGTCCCAGACATGGCAGGCCTTGTCGCTGCCGCCGCTGATGAGGTGGCGGCCGTCTGGGTGCCAGGCCAGGGCGGTGGCGGCCTTCTCGTGGCCGGCGATGCGCAGCACGGGCGCCGAGGCCTTGCGGATGTCCCAGCGCATGACGGCACCCTGCTCGGTGCAGCAGGCAAAGTAGAAGCCCTCCCTGGGTGACCACTGCACGTGGCGCACGTCGGCGTTGCACTTGAAGGCCTGCATGGGCTTGAAGGTGTAGCCACCGCCCAGCTGCCGTGAGGGCACGAGGTTTCGCGTGTCGAAGCAGCGCACCACGCCGTCCTGGCTGCCCGACAGCAGGTACGCGTCCTTGAAGGGGCTGATGTCGAGCGTGTTGATCTGCCGCGAGTCCTCCTGCGTCTGCACAAAGTCGATGGTGGTCGACGCGTTGCTGTTGCTATTGCTGCCGCCGGGGCTGCCGGCCACGCGCATGCCCAGGTGCGCCAGGTCGTACTGGAAGATCTTGCCGCGCAGGCAGGCCGTGAAGATGGCGCTGCTGTTGCGGCCGCGGCCCCATTTGACATCGCGGATGGACAGCTGCTCGGCCACAGACACCGTCGACGAGAAGGCGGCACGGCGCGACGCCGCTGACGCCGACATCTGGGCCGTGATCAGCGTGCGCAGGTCGACGGCCTCGCGCACGTCTGTGCCGTCTACGCGCACCGTCTTGAGCACGTGGCGGCTGGCCAGCACGGCGGCACGGCCATCGGGCGACCGATCGAGCGACGCAACCGGCGCGCCCACTTGGAAGGTGACGTCCTTGGGGCTCAGGGGGTGGTAGAGCAGCGGCACCGGTGCCGCGGCGGGTGTCGCGTCGAAGGAGGCGCCTGCGCCGGCGTCGTGGGGCGAGGGTACACCTGCCGGCTTACTGAGGAGCTTGCGCATCGTCGGGGAGCATGGTGGGAGCTGCCACTGGGGGGGTGTTTATGGAGGAGGTTGGAAGTAGGTCACATGTTTGCAGCTAAAGCACGCTGCTTATGGAGCATTTCTGCCGGAAATCTTAGGCTACATCGACTGCTCGCATCTACGAACACCGCCCACAAAATCCACACTGGTACTCCGTAGAGTCCGTACAGGGGTGATATTTACTGTAGATCGTTCTGCACAATCCTCCACAGAGTTCCCTCCATCGGATCGGGGTAATTGGCCTGGAAAAACTATCCGGTGCCGGCGTGGCCGGTCCACCCTCCAGAAAGACAACGTCTCCCATCTCCAGCACGCAACAATGCCCGTCGCGGCGCTGCTCCTGCTGAGCTCAGTGTCTCTGCTGTCGGCAACGGTGCTGCACCGACTGTGCTTCCACCCGCTCGCGCGCATTCCCGGCCCACGCCTGGCCGCCGTGTCGAGCGTCTGGTACGCGCTGCAGGTTCGCAATGGGCGGCTGCTGCATCTGGCCACGACGCTGCACGAGCAGTACGGGCCGGCGGTGCGGGTGCGGCCGAACGAGGTGTGGTTTGCGTCGGAGGAGGCGTTCCGGGTGATCTACAGTGGGTTCGACTGACAAGCCGGTGACGAGCTGGTGACGAGCTGGCTGGCGATCTGACGAGGACTAGGCCCGAGCCACGGCTTCAACAAGTCGGACTTCTACTGTAGGTTGCTCCAAGTCCATCTAGTTTGTGGCAATAGCTGATCCTCAGTATCGACCACCCTCTTTCAGCCAATGGTCGACTGGCGCGGCCTACGTCTCGAGTACCCCGATACATTGGACCTTCTGTCGGAGCGTGACATGACGCGGTACCGACGGCAGCGACGGCTGATCGGCCCCGTGTATCACGAGGCCAACGTGGCCAAGTTCGGCGCGGCCGTGGACGCCGTGTTGGTGCGGGCAGTGGCGGAGCTGCGCAGCCTGGATGGGGCCCCCGTCGACCTCAAGGAGTGGATGCATATGATCGCCGTCGAGTGCCTCGGCGCCGTCGTGCTGTCGTGGTCGCCGGGTCTGCTGCAGAGCCACTCCGACGGAGGCACCAGCCGCTCCAGCTACTATGCCTGGCGCCGCAAGAGTGTGCTGGGACTCTTCCCGGTGCTGACCATGGCCGGCTTCTATGCGCGCTGGCTGATCAGCGTCTTCAGCGCCGTCTGGGGGCTTCGCTACCGCAACGACGCCAGCTTCAAGCCATTCTTCCCGGTGTGTGCGGCCTCTTTTGTCTTTTACACGGCGCTGGAAACGTCTAACACGCGCAGGTTGTCGGCCAGCGCATCTCGTCCCGCGTTCGACGTGCATTCAAGACAGCAGCAGCACCAAAACCAAAAACACAACCACAAAACGACCTCCTGGCCGACCTGATCGATCTCCACCGCGCCAAGCCGGCCTTTACCAGCACGTATCTCCGTCGCATGGCCATGGCCAACTTTGGCGCCGGCCACGAGACCATGTGCTCGGCGCTGACGGCCGCCATGGCCATGATCAGCTCACACCCTGACGTGTTCCGGGCCGTTGCCGCTGAGGTGCGCACGACCGACGCCACCGCCGTCTGCTCGGCCCGCGACGCCGTCGCCGCCCTACCCTTTACGGCCGCCAGCATCCGCGAAGCGCAGCGGTTGCACCCGGCCATTGCCATGTCGCTGCCGCGCGAGGTGCCGCGCGACGGGCCGGCAGTCGAGCTGCACGGCTTCCGGCTTCCGGGCGGGACGGTGGTTGGCTGCAGTCCGCCGGCGCTGCATCGCAACCGGGCCGTATTTGGTGCGGACGCGGACGTGTTCCGGCCGGCGCGATGGCTTGACGGTGGCGACAGCGGCGGCGCCCAGCAGAGGCGCCGTGTGATGGAGCGTGTAAACCTGACTTGGGGCGGCGGCGCGCGCACCTGTCCTGGGCGGTTCCTGGCAGAGCTTGTGGTGTACAAGACGGTGGTGGCGCTGGTGCAGGCCTTTGACGTGGAGGTCAGCATGGCGCCGCCGGAGGACGGCGCGTACTACTTCCTGGCCATGCTGACGGGGGTAGAGGCAAGGTTTAGAACGAGGGACGGAGATATAGATGATTAATAAATCTCGTTGACTCCCGCTGTCAGGTGAATAGGGTGTCTGAATCTGAATGTACATGTAGATTGAGTTGAGTCTGTAGTCCTCCAGTCTTCTGGGGGTTGGTCTTACTCCGTAAGCCCTGAAAGACCTTTGGCGTGCCCTGCTTTTAACGTACGGGCACCCCAGCCACCGCTTTTCCTGCCGTAATTTAAGGACAGCAGGTATCTTACGGAGTACCAGTGTACCATTTCATGCCTGGAATGGTAGGCTACCATTCATACCTAAATCGGCAGGCCACAATGCCTGCCTCGTTGGCTTGGAGATGCTCAGACACTCCCTGTCTCGTAGGCAACCCTAATGCCACCCACGCACTCATTTCCTTAAAAGGAAAACATCCCCCAAATTCCTTAGATAGTTTCGAGAAGACATCCAGAGATTCATCAGACTTTATTCTAGTAGTACCTACCTACTTTTAAGAGGATCGGTCAACCACAATTGCCTGGCCCTGAAAGTGACTAGAAAGCACATCTCACACCAGTACAAAACAGCCCTAGTCTATGTGACACCCGCTGGACCGCCAAGTGTTTACAATCTCTACTCAACTTCCCAACATGACCGAGCAAGCTCCCCCACCGCCGCACCCGCGCGTCGGCGTCGCCGCCATCATCAAGAACCGCGCCGGCCGGTTCGCGCTCAGCCACCGCAAGGGTGACGTGCACGGCGCCGGTAAATGGCAGTTCCCCGGCGGGCACCTCGAGTTTGGCGAGGACCCGCTACAGTGTGCGCGGCGCGAGACGCTGGAGGAGACGGGCCTGGCGGTGCGGCCGCTGGGGCTGGTGGCGGTGACCAACGACGTGTTTGGGGCAGAGAACAAGCATTATGTCACGCTATTTGTGCTGTGTCTGAAGGAGGACGACAAGGAACCGGCGGTGAGCGAAAAAGAAGGAAGAAAGGGAGGAAAAAAGCGAGACAACAAGAAGAAAGAAGCTGACAGACAGAACCTCGAACCGGACAAGTGCGAGGGCTGGTACTGGAAAAAGTGGTCCTTTGTGGCCGAGCTGGCGGCCAAGGGCCCCGACGCGCCGGACGGCGTCTTCCTGCCGATTGTCAACCTGGTCGCGCAGCTGGGGCGTCCGCCGTGGGTTATCCTGAATGTCCAGTGACGAGGACGGCTGCCCGAGTGATGATGATTGCGTTGACGAAAGAGCTACTTTCGGTAATAGACCTTTTTGAACTGAAAGTGCAGCTGCAGGATGCCCTTTTCAAAGACGCTCTTGAAGCCGCGCTCCCGCTTGGCACTGTAGTCCCATTCGCGGTCGACAATGCGAAAGGCAACGTCCTCGTACGGCGGCCCGGCCGAGAACCGGATCAGACACGTGTCCTCCTCGCCCGCCCGCGCAAACGACTCGCCCTTGCGTCGCCCGCCCTCGCGCGTGATGTGGTACGTCGGCGCCTTGGTCTTGTCGAGTAGCTCCGGGTAGAAGATGTTGAACTTGTAGCCCTGGACCACCTTGGGCGGTGGGTTGTCGTGGTCGTAGTGCGTCTGGTTGTACTTGTTCCACTCGTAGCCCATCTGCACGCGGTTGAAGTACCGCGGCTTGCGCGGTCGGTACTTGTCTGCCCACTTTGGCCGCCCGCCCGCCGCCGCCGGCACCACCTCCTCGGCCGCAAAGATCTCCTCGTTCTCGCCCACGCCGCGCGCTGCCTCGCGCTCGTACAGCGCCCGCGTCGCCTGGGAAAAGTCCTCGTTGCCCACCGCCGCAAACCGCGCCGTCCCGGGTGGTGCTGCCGTTTCGTCCGCTCTCTCCGCGTCCCCACCGCCGTTTGCCGCCACGGCTACGCTCTCCTCTGCATCCGCATCCACATCCGAATCCGCATCCGCCGCCGCTGTTTTCTTCTCAGCGCTGTTCGTTGCCCCACCCGCCGCCCGCAGCATCTCCTGCCGGCGTGCCTGCACGGCGTCATTGAACTTGCGCAGCGTGGCCCGGGCCTTCCACACCTGCAGCCGCCGCAGCAGCTGCTGCCAGTAGTCCGTGTCGATGGTCTCGTCCGAGCGTAGCTTGGCGCCGATTTGCGTCTCCAGCGCCTCTAGCTGTTCCAGCGTCTTGGGGCCCAGGATGCGGTCAATGTCTGCCGCCACCGACCCCAGCACGCGGCCCGCCTCCTTCCCTGTGCCTTCCGTCTCGCCGCCGCCGCCACCGTCCCGCTGTGCCAGCGCGTCCCGGCACAGCACTAGCAGCGCCTGCCAGTACGTCCGGTTCTGCCGGTTCTTCTCCAGCGTGCGGAACGACTTGATGTCCTCCTCGAGCTCGCGCAGCGGCGCCGCCGCGGCGCCTGCCTCCACGCCCGCCAGCACCTGCTCCGGCGTCGGAATGGCAATGGCCGCGTCGCCGTCCTCGTCCTCAAACGTGTCGTGGTCCTCGTCGACAAAGCGCAGGTGGAACGCCAGCAAGTCGATCGCCTTGGCCCGTCGCTCGCGCACGCGAATGTCCGCCTTCTTCTTCGACTGCTGCAGCACGAACCGGTCCTCCTCCGCCACAAACCGCTCCGACAGCTGCTCCTCCGTCAGGTAGCTCGGGGTGCTGCTGGCATCTTGCCGCTGCTGCCGTTGCTGCCCTGCCTGCGGACCGCCGCCGCCGCGCGGCTTCGAGATGCGCGTCCGCTCGTCGCGTGCCGGTGCCGTAAAGCTACGCCCGTCGCCTCGTCGGTCGTCGCGTCGACGGTCGCGCCGGTCCGGTGACCGGCCACCGGCTATCATGGCTGCACGTCCGGGATCCATCGTGGGTGTGTGCGAGAGTGGTGAGTTGGGAGACGTTTTTGTGGTGGCAAGGACGGCTGCAGGTTTTGGTGGCAAAAGGTCACGTGACACCGAAGGTGCTGTTACCCATTAAGAACCCAGCAAGAAAAAGAGTCAACGTCGGGCGAAGGATGCACGTTTATTACGAAGTATGGTATCTGGAAAGCTAGAATTTGCGGCGCTTCCTAACTGGCGCGGCGTGCCGTTGTACGGCCTGCTGAAGAATTGCGGCGCGCTGGCTCTCGGGGATCGCCTTTGCCTCGTCGCCAGCAACCCCGGCCGCTTTCTCGTCTGGTGGTTTCTCTGGTAGCTCCTCTCGGGCGGTTTGGACAGCTTCCTCGGCAGCAGCGCTCGGCGGCGGCTGTCCTGTATCCGACGCTGCCTTTTCCGGCTCCTTTTCCGGCTCCGTGTCTGGCTCTTGCTCCGCGGTCCGTTTTACGTCCTTTCGCCCACCAATACGACCCAGGCCGCCGCGAGTTGCTGGCTTCGTGCGTAGAGACGCCGTCGTAGTGGTGGGCCGTGGATCTGTTTCCTTCGGTCCCTGCGCCCTCTCCTCGTCCTCTGCTTCCGAGGCCGTCTCGTCGGATCCATGCGGCGAAGGTTGGCGGGCCGTGCTTGGTTCTTCCGCCGCCGCCAGACTGGCTGCCTTCTTCCCGCCAATGGCCCCGAGCCGGCCTATCTTGCCGAGACCCCCTCTTGGTCGTGCGGCCGGTGTCGGCGATGTAGGTTCCGGCGCGGCACGCTGTTCTGGTGCTGGCAGCTTGCTTGGCGTCGTTTGGAACGAGTCATCGTCGCCGACGCCGTCCCCGCTGGCATCGGCTACCCCCCCTCGCTCACCACTCCTCTCCCCCTTCTTCTTCGTCTTCTGCGTGCTCGCCAACGACACACCTTGCCCGCCGCTGAGCCGCTGCCACCACGCGTCCAGCTTATGCGACATTGCCGCCGCCGTCTCCGCATGGTGCGGCAGCGTATGGCCACGGCCAAACGCACTCTCGAGAAGCTGTGGAATGTTGCTGTCAGCATTGCTGTCATCATCGTCGTGGCGGTCATGATTGTGGTCCCTGTCCCCCAGTAGTAGCGCCGTCTCTTCAAAAGGTGCCAGACCAGGGATCCGCCGCTGCACGTCGGCCCGCGTCAGCTTGCGTCTGCCGATGCCAGTGCCGCCGCCACCTCCTCCGGCCGCGGCCGTGCCGCCCGCTGCCGACGCTGCTGCTGCCGCCATCTGCATGGCCGGGAAGGCGCTGTCAACGCCGGCACCGAGGGCCTCGAGCCTGTCGGCCAACTTGGCAATGACGGCATCCTTGTCGCGAAGAGCGGCCACCAGCGTGGCGACGCAGCGCAGCTGGGCGGCTCGGGCCTGTACCAGCGGCAGCACGAGCTCGGTGGTGATGGCCGACGGCGGCAGGCGGCGCAGGTGGAATGGCCAGCGGAGCGGCGGCAGGCCCGGGGGGAGGATGCAGGTAGCGTGAAGAACGAGGGTGTCTGCAGAGTTCTCGGACGAGTTCTCAGACGTCTTCCGCAAAGAGCTGCTCTCAGACTCGGCCGACAGCGACAGGCGCGTGTCGGCGTGCTCCGGCAGCGACGCGTCGAGAGTGGCGCGCAGCTTGCCCAGGAAGACAGCCATCTGTTCGGCGCCATCGCTGGGGTCTATGGACGTGTTTTCCTGGAAGGCGCGCATGCAGATCTCGCGGCGGCCAAGCGTCTCGGCCCAGACGTTGGCGAGGTCGGTCACGAAGACGGCATAGGACGACGCGCCGGCTTCGAAGACGGCGGCTACTAGAAGGACCGGCACGTCGGGGTGTGCGGCCGGCAGCAGGCGCCAGGCGCGAGGGCAGTCCATCGCGTAGATGTACTTCGTAGGCTGGGCCTAAGATGCTGTTGAGGCAGAAGAGGTCAGGGCGAGTCGGAAAAGTGGGTCCTCAGTCGTTTGACGGATAGGTATCGTTTGACAACTTCTGCGCAGCATCATCCATCTAGAGGTACAGTACTTCATACAGCTTCTATCGACCCAGGATATTCAAACAAATCTATGAGTCCCCGTTCCGCTCCAAGACCAACATCAACGGAACACCAAGGACGACAAACCAAACCACAAAGCCAAAAGCCATAACCAAACAGTCGTCAACGCCTCCCCGGCAGCCCCAAAACATGCGTCTAAATATTACACAAATGCCCCCCCTTCACAAACCATGTGCGCCCCATGCCCCGTCCGACAAGCCGCTCAGCGTCTGTCCAAAATCCTGCCAGTCAAAGTTCTCGTCTAGGTCTTCCATCTTGAGGTCTGTGTCGTCCATCAGCATGCTCGGCAGTTCTGGGTTCGGCACCGCCGGCCAGAGCCAAGGCGGCGGGTAGTTGGCGCTGATGGCCGCCGCCAGCGGTGTCGGCGTTGCTGTCGTTGTCGTTGCTGTCGTGCCCAGCTGCGACGTGGCATTGCCGGGGCCGCCACCCACGTCTCCCGCCATGTCCGCCAGCCGGAAGTCCTGTTGCGCCATGTCTGTCGGGCCAAACGAGCCAAACAGAGATGCCTGGTCGATCGGGCCCGGGCCCGGGCCCGTACCCGCACTGGTGCTGGCACCGGCGCTGCCGCCCGCGTCTGCCGGATTCGCGTCCGGGTTCGTGTCCTGGCCAACGGTCTTGATGTTCAGGAACGGCATAAAGTCTGTCGAGTCAAACGTCGGCCGTGTAAATGCGCGCATCAGCATGCGTTCTGCCAAGGCCGCGTCCGAGGCCGTGCCGCCGCCACTAAGCGGTAGCATCCGTTGTGTCTCGTGTTGCTGCTGCTGTGAATACTGCGGCGCCTGTGGAAGCTGCTGCTGCTGTGCAAATATGTTCTCTGCCGTCGCCGATGCCGCGGCAGCCGCGGCTGCTGCCTCTTCTTCCTCCAGCAGTTGCGGCGCGCCAACCAGACGCAGCCACTGCTCGCGCCAGTGTGGCCCGTCGTGCAGGCCGTGCAGGGTTGAGAACATGGTCGGCTTCAGTCGGGCGCGGTCTTCACGGTCGAGTCGCCGGATCTCGTCGACGTCGCCGTGCAGGCGCTCGATCTCGGCGGTGCGGTGCTTGCGCGCCTTGTTGTAGAGCGAGCGTAGCGGCAAAAAGAGCGAGGCGTTGTCGGCCATCTTCTGCACGTCGTGCTGCTTGTTGGGCGCCAGCATGGTCGAGTTCATGGCGTTCCAGGCACGCTCGACCGACGCGCTCCAGGGTCGCCGGATGGACTCGAGCAAGATGTACGCGACCGCCTGCCAGTTGGTGTACGTCTGGAACAGCCAGCGCCACGGCTTGGTGCGCGGGTCCAGCATCAGGATGTAGCTGTACTCAAACACCTCCGTCGATGCCGTGTACAGCCGGTCACGCACCTCGTTCGACACCTTCTCGTTGCCGGGCCCCGGGAACAGCACCGGCTGGTAGATGACCAGCGTCATCTTGGCGCAGATCACTCGCGCCGTGTTGGCGGCCACCCAGAAGATCGGGTTTGTCGCCGGGTCGCCGTGGTCGAGGTACAGCTTCTGCACGCGGTCGTATGCCTCGTGCACCAGCCGCTCGCGGTCCTCCAGCGTCAGCAGCGCGTCGTCCGCGTCGGCCGGGCCGATGGCCGAGTTGATGGCGTGCAGCCGGCGGGCCACGCGGCAGATCTCGAAGCGGATCAGCGCAAAGGTCATGTCCGTCATGACAGCCTCGCGAACCGGCGGCAGCTCCTTGCTGTCAGGGCTGATGTCGGCGTCATCGATGTTGAGAGGTAGCCGTGTGTCGGTGCCCTGCAAGGGCATAGACAGGTCAGTGCCCTGGTCTTCGGCACTGCGCATGTCCAGGACGCAGAGGCCCCAGAAGAGGCGGCGGCGCATCTCAATCTCAAAGGGCGTCAGGTTGGGGAAGTTGGTGCCGTCGCGGTGCAGGCCGATGGAGTGGCCGATGCGGATGGCCAGACCGGTAAGCGTCCAGGTGCAGCGGGGGTCCTCGTGGCGGTGCAGCAGGACCAGCAGCAGCAGGAAGGCCTGCAGGGTGACTAGATCGGACGACGTGAGGAAGGTCGCCTTGGCCAGGGCCTGCTCGAGGGCAAAGCGGTATTTGTTGATGAGGACGGACTTTTCCGCCATGAAATTTGTGCGGACCTCTGCGTCGTCCAACGACGACACGGCCGCAAGGTAAATGGCAAACATCAGCGCCTCGGCCGGTGGCGAGATCTCGTCGAGGTTGGTGCGCGCGCTGCGGATCACCTTGCTGACAGTCGGCACGTGCAGGATCTTGATCACCGGGTCGACGTTCTCCTGGTACACCTGCCAGATGTACGGGATCTGCGACGGCAGCGGGTGCAGCGGGCGCAGGTCGACAATGGTCGACTGATAGCCGAAGATGAAGGCGTGGTGGTCGGCTTCGGGGCGGTCGGCCTCGTCGGCCGCGCCCGTCTCACCGTAGCCACTACCGCTGCCACTGCCGCCAACGGCCGCTGCCGCCGCCGACGATGTTTCAGTCTCGGAGTCGTCGTCAGAGTCAGAGACGTCGAGGCGCTGCGTCTCGCGGCGCAGCTCGTCCAGCTCGTCGTTGATCTTGCCCCAGAAGGCGCTGCTGATGTAGCGCGAGCGGCCGTAGTCGTTGATCATGAGGCGGCCAAACTGCTTCGGCGAGTCCTTGCTCTGGTGTTTGCGCAGCGAGCTGCTGAAACTATTGGTGCTGCCCGCACTGTTGTTGTTGCCACCCACCAGCAGGCCCGGGCTGCCGGTCGAGGTGCCGCCGAGGCCAGACCCCGACCCCGACCCTACTCCTCGCGGCGAGTAGTGTGCGCCGGAAGACGAGCCAGGCGTGCCGCCACCTACGTCGGTGTTGATTCGAGCCAGCCCGTCATGACTGCTGCCACTACCACCGCCGCTGGGGTGGTAGTGGCTGCTGGTGGTATTGGCCGCGATGGCCTCGGGCGAGCTGCCGGTGCTGGCGCCGGGTTTGCCGGACGAGGTCTCGAGCTCGACCTGGCCGCTTAGCTCTTCGACGATGCCTTCAAGCTTGCGCAGGCGCTTGAGAAGCTCCATCTCACGCTCGCTTGACTGGTGGGGCTTGAGCGCCGCGTTGGGGTCTTTCCGACGCGGCCGGCGTGGTGCGCGTTCTGGCGCCGGGAAGACGCAAGGCACCATGGCGCGGCGGCAATTTGAGCAGGGCATAAGCTTGTCGCAGCGCACCTTGCGGCGGCGGCAGGTCACGCAGCTGCGCGGATTCAGCTCGGAGCTCGGCGGGGCCGTGGGCGTGTATACGGTGGTGCCGGGTCGATGCGGCATGGGTTGGGCGGCTGCGGCCGCCGCATGGGCGCTGCCAGCGACATGGCCGTGACCGGGGGGGTGGCCGATGAGCGGAAACGAGTCCTGGTGCGAAAAGACGGAGGGCGAGGGGGAATCCGTCTCGGGCGTCGACTGGGCGGGCACGGAGGAAAACCGGTTTTCCGGCATGGTGGAAAGATGCGAGAAGGCCGAACAGGCCAAGCAAGTCGGGATTGGGGTGAGATGCCGAGGAGGCCGTAGAGGGCGGAGTAGAGTGATGCGAAGAAGTGGTCAGGCGAGGGAGAATAAGGTAGAAAAGAGACGAAAAAAGAGACCACGAAGCGACGAGAAAACACGGAACCCGACGTCGGCCGCCGTGACGTGCGTCCAGAACTGGAAAAAGCCGGAGGGCGTTATAACGTATCAAGGCCTCTCCGCAGTGCCGACTGGCGGCAGTCGCTTGGTCACCGGCATTAGGCGGGATAATGGGGACAGTTGTCAATGACAGGGTTTGTGTAGATGCAAAGGGAATAGGGTGGAGTGTGGATGGTTGAGAAGGGCCATTCGGCGAGACGACGGAGCGAAGAGGATTGAGGGAAAAGACTGTGACGCTCATGCTTATGTCACTAGTCCGAATTGAGGCTGGATGTACGCATCAGGTTAGTTGCACGTGACTCGGATGTGAATCAGACTACTCCGTGCTCCGTGCTCCGTGCTCCGTCTCCGCAATACGGAGTACATGGCAATTCCTGCTTACATAACCGCAGTCGCCGGTCACTCTGTGATTTAGACAGGTTGTACCCGCTCGGTGCGCGATGCTGCGATACCACAAGACTCGAGCTTGAATTATGGCTGATGCTAACTCTCAAATCTTTGACCCCTTCCCTGCTGCCGCCTGCGCCCGTGCGAGCGCCGGCAATACCTCCGACCGCAGCCGCAGCTCCACGTTTCGCGGAGGACCTGGTGGCAGGTTGCCCGCCAGGATCACCCGGTATGCGTCGCCGGTTCGTCCGGAACCTTTAAGCTCTGGCCCGGGTTGGTCCAGCGCCAGGATTACTCTGTCTCCGCCTCTGCCGTTGGCCAGCTCCCGCGGCTCCTTGCCGACCACGCGCGGGCTGATGATGCGGTCCGCCCAGGGTACGAACGTGTTCGCCGGCTCGTCGGCTGCGCGGCCGTCGCGCACAAAAGCGGCCACCTGGCCACGCTCGGCAGCATAGTGGGCGGTCGCCGACTGCCGTCCGTTGTCTGCCAAACCCTCCGGCCCACGGAGCAGCGGCGCCAGCAGCGTCAGAATGTACATTTGCGGCGGGAATAGGATAATCTCGCCGCGCTGGGCACGCTGCACCCAGGTGGCGGCGCTGGCAAACTCGGCGGCCATGACCTCGGTGAGGTCCGCCGTGGGCTGCGAGGAACTGTGGTTGGTGCTGGTCTCGGTGCTGGTGCTGGTGTTGTGGTGGCCACTGGCCTTGTCGCTCTCGGCCAGCGGCAAAAAGTATAGGTACATTTGCGTCGTATAGCGCCGCGGCATGTTCGGCGGCGTCAGCCACCGGGTAAAGGGTATAAGATTTTCTGTTGGTCAGTAGGCAGGCGGGGGGTGAAAGGAAAGGCGGAGGAAAGAGGAAGAGAAAGGGAATGGAAAAATACCACAGTCGGCCACGCCACCGACGCTGGCCAGCCAGTCCTCGAATCGGACCTTGTTGCCAGCCACGTCCCGTCGCGCCTGCCGCGCTTGCTCGTCCGGCACGTGCAGCAGCGTGCGCGTGCCGTAGGCGGCTGCGTCTGTCTGAGTGTCTGTCACAGTATCCGTCGACGGCCGCGCTAGCAGAACGCCGCTCTCCTCAAACGTCTCGCGAATGGCCGCCAGCCGGTACGCCGGACCGTCGACGTGCCGTACGGTACTGTCCACGGCCGGCACGCGCGCGCCCTCGTGGAAACTGCTGAGGTTGCCGCCGGGGAAGACATGCGCCGACGCAAAGCTGCCGTTTTGAACACGGCGCAGCAGCAGGATCTGGTTGTCGGGCGAGATGACGACGACGCTGAGACGAGGAAAGAAGAAGAGATGAATGTCAACAAAGGTCATGTCCCCCCTCGCAACCTACACCGTCTCACCTGGAACTCGGCGCCGGAACGGGTGGCACCTTGGTCTTGGCTTTGGCCTTTGCCTTGCTGGGACCAGCCATGGCGTCTTCGGCGTGTGCTGTGTCCGCTGCGACCGCTTGCCGTCTGGCGGAGGTGTGGATGTGGATGGACGCAGGTTGACTGGTCCAGGTCGTGGCAAGAGCAGGAATCCACGTTGAGACGAGAGCGGTGCCGTAGGATAGCCGCACCGGAACTCGAGGCCAGCGCATTCTCTGCGTCAGAAGAAATTGAAGAGTGAAGCTATTGTTTTACACGCAGGGCATCCCCAGAAGAGGTCCGCGGGTAACGCTTACGCGAAGCCGAGGTACGATTCATGGTGTTGCTAGCGCTATTTCCAACGCGGGGATCATCTGCAGTGACCAACGACTAGCTGTACATGTACTTCAACGACCAACAACGAATTCAATCAACACCAAAGCCTCCCATGTAAAAAGTAAAAACGTATCGTATCGCGTTGTCGCAAGCCCCTCTTTCCTAGTTACAGCTTCCTATCCTGGCCGTGCAGGTTCTTGCGCCATGTGCAGCACACGCTCTTGGACTCGCACCACTTCTTCACCTCGGCCGTCGTCACCACGCCCTGGTAGCCCGCTGCCAGCAGTGCGCCGTCGTTGAGCCACTCTGTAAAGGCCTCCAGGATGATTGTGTCGTACATCAGCATCTTCTCGTGCCACGACGGATCTGCTGCGTCGCTGGCCCGCGGCGTGCTAATGACCACTTTGCTGATCAGCTCGAACAGCTCCGCCTCTTCGTAGGAGATGGGGGCTGCTAGTGTTGACAGGTTGGCGTCGTCCATGTCAGAAATGTCGGAAATGTCGGAGACACCGTCGATGCTGTCGATGCTATCAATGCTATCAATGCGGTCCAGCTCCAGCGCATCGTCGTCCGACGGCAGCGAACAAGGCACCTCAACTTCCACGGCAGCCTCCGGTGACGAAAAGTGCCCATCAGACTCCGAGTCATCGATTTCAAAGACTATGCGCTTGTCCGCCTTTTTTTCCAGTACCGGTCTCTTGCTTTGCGAGTTTGCTGTTGCTTTTGCCGTCGCTTTCGCCGTCGCTTTCGCCGTCGCTTTTGCCGTCGCTTTTGTTGTCACTTTTGCTGTCGTCGCTTTCGCCTTGGCCGCTGTGTGAAGCCCTGTCCGTAAACTTGGCAGAGTTGAAGACAAAGCTGCCGCTTGAGGCCTACGACGTGGTGACAACGCCATAGCAGCACTGCCGACTTCCTTCTCTGGTTTCCGTGGACTAGTGGCTGCTGAAGGAGGCCTCGGCGGAAGAATTGCCGTCGTACCTGCTGCGCTCGTCGGGCGTATGTCTTCTGCCTCCTTGGAGGGCGGCAGGTTTTGCGCATCCCAGCACTCGTTCAGCAGAGAAACCATGGCAGTGCGCACGCGCATGGTCTTGTAGCCGTAGGAAGACACCTTCTTGGATAACTGTGCCGTTGTGAGCAGGTCCCAGTTTGGGCGGGTAGGTGGCGCTTTTGATGTTTGTGTCATCTGGGTTGCTGTCGTCTGAGTTGCTGTCGTCTGGGTTGTTTCTTTCGTCAGAGCCGTTGCTGTAAACTGTGATTTCGCCTGTGTTCCTGTCGCTTGCGTTTCCGTCCCTTGAGACGCGGCCGCCGGCGCCCGCTTCCGACTTTTCCCTGTTGATGCCGGCTTCGTCGCCGGCGGAAGAGTGAGCAGCTTGTTGACCCCCCCGGACGCCGGCTGCAGAGGCTTGGCCGTTGCCCTCCCACTGCCGGCTATCCCGCTGTCCATCCCGCCGTCCAGTCTGTCTCCAGGAGACGGCGCCTTCGCCTGGACCTCCTCGGCTGCCCGCTGCGCCATGGCAAGCACCTGGTGCGGATCTTCGGGAAACTCAATCGCATCCTCCAGGTCAATCACATTGTCCGAGGCCAAGCCGCCATCCTCGCCGCGCCAAGCCGCACCCCAGAGCTTCGTTATGGCGTTGGGCATTGTCGACTCGGATGCAGCAGCATCTGCGGCATCTGTTGTCGTCAGGTCGACGGCACTAGCGTCGGCAAAGCGACCCAGAAGGCCGTGCAGGTCCTCGCGGTTGGACTCCTGCATCGCGCCGTGCAGCTGCCGCAGAAGAGTCGGCGACTGGTCGGCCGCCAGCTGGCTGGACGTCCCAAAGAGGAAGTCCTGGTGCATCGACTGGGCCCGTGCCGACGTTGGGGACAGCAGCACCGGCTTTTTGGGCCGCGGTGCCTTCTTCCTTGTCGCCGTCTTCTTGATCTTGCGCAGTGTCGTAGCGGGAAGGCCTGGCCGGACTTCGGGGTACTGCGTCGGCCCCAATTCTCCTGCTACGCCCAGTACTTGGGCAGATGCGGAAGCGCTCGCGCCGGCCTTCGTTGCCAGTAGGTCGTGCGGCACGTCGTCGCCATACTTGGCCATGGCCAGTTCCGTCAGCGTCCTCGGCTTCTTCTTTGGCGCTTTGGTCTTGACGGGCGACGTCTTGCTGTCGCCAAGGGCGATTGCCTCGATCTCTTTTCGCTTGGCAAGCGTGCTTCTATTGCTGTTGTTGCCGCCGCCGCCGCCGCCGCTACCGCTACCACTGCCACTTGCCGTGCCCGTGTCTGGCTTGCAGCTGAAGCTCGTATGCAGGCTCTTAAAGACATTTTTGGCATCGGGCCGGCCCGTCGTGCCCGCCGTCGACAGACTCAGCGGCGAGGACCATTCCTCAAGTGAAGGCGAGGATTTTCCAATGCCCGGTGCAAGCGTGGCGGTGTCTACTGGAGGCGGTGTCCAGTCCCGGCGTCGTTGTAATGCTGGCTCCAAGTTGCCCGGAACGTACGCTTCCACGGGGTTGGCCGTCGTTCCGGCTGCCGCGGCAGGGGAAGCTTGAAAGTATGCGGACCGTTCGGCGCCCACAGGAGCCACTCTGGCTGTCGAGTCTGGTGTCGATTCGATGACAACATACTCACGCGCCGCATTCCTGTCTGCCGTTGTTGTTGCGCGTGACGCTAGGCGAAGCGGGGTGTGCGTTGGAGCCGCCGGTTTTGCGGCAGGTAGGGCTGGAGACGACGATAGGAGGATGGCATCGTCGTGGTATTCAGCGGGCACTCCTTTCAAGAAGCGGACCTCGCCCTGCGCAGCCATGGCGCACCGTTGCAGGAGACGTGGTGGACTGGTCGTGCAGGAAGTACATTGGATTCCCCGCAGATATGACAAGGGCCGTGTCCGTTTTCGTGTTGTGCTTATAGCAATGGAGATGGAGAGATTTGAAAGGCGCAGGCGTGCTGGGATGAACATATGGGACGTGTGGATGGCCCGACACGGGGCGTGGGAAGGGTGTTGTGTCTCACTCGCTCCGAAGGAACGAGAAGTGGCCATCACGGTTGCCGAGATAGGTGCGACGCGCAAGGCGCGCGGAGTCACATGACGAATCATCTGACCCACATGAGCCCCACTCATCCACACAAAAATCGAAATTTTGTGTGCGTGGCAGGGCCAAAAATTTTCCTGCCCCGCCAGGCTTGGTGACAGAGGGAAGAAAAAAGTGCTTTCCACGACAAAAACATCTTGACCACACGGCAACCTGCTCAACAAACGATTCTTTTCTTTAACAAACACCCACGCCTTCCTCACAAAGCTGCAGCCATGGAGAACGATCGGGGCGAGATTGTCGACCTTTACGTCCCGCGCAAGTGCTCTGCGACGGGCCGCATCATCAAGGCCAAGGACCACAGCTCGGTGCAGATTTCGGTTGCAAAGGTAGGAAGAGCTTTTTCTTTTTTCTTTCTTCTTTTCTCTCCTTTTCTTCTTTCCTCTTTCTCTGTTCCTCTCTTTCCCTCTTCTTACCTAACATCCCAGGTCGACGAGAACGGCCGCGCCATCCCGGGCGAGAACCACGTCTACGCCCTTTCCGGCTTTGTGCGTGCCCAGGGCGAGGGCGACGATGCGATCAACCGCCTTGCGCAGCGGGACGGTTTCCTGAAGAGCGTGTGGAGCGCGCAGCGGTAAATGGAGAAGGGAGAAGGGATGGGGAACTCAGTGTGCGACGGGTGGACGATGGGCGATGGGCGATGGGAACAACGGACAACAAGCCGACAACAGACGAAAAGCGACTCGTTCAGCGAAGGACAAGGATCGTTGCGAAGGCGACACAATATCGACAGGCACGAGGACACTTCGCCATTCCAACGAGACCGTCTTTTCTGGTTCTGTTCTCTTCGGTTGGACGACACGTGGAAGCATAGACGACAACTGAAATGCAAACAGATGAAACCATGCGTTCCTCCTTCTCTTGGTCTTGTGGCCCGCTTTCCTTGATATGTTCCTTCTTCTCCATACTCTGTACACCGGCCGGAAAAGGTTCTTGGATGGTGGCCCACATCCTTGGACTCTGGGACTGCAACGACAGTCTCCGGCGCCGCAGATTGAGGCATCTTTTTTGCCGGTGGCCTTGAAAAAGCCGTGGTCATCCAGCAGTACTGGATCATGGTACAGATACGGGCCAGACATGTGATGTTGCCATGGTTTCTTGAGAGCGTCTCCCTGTCTTACCGCTGTCTGCCAGCGTGTCATCTCTGCACCATTCGCCAAATGCCCCCGTGCAATGAAATGTTTATATTCTACATGACCCTCCACCCTTTTTATTCTCCATTTCTAACCTACACCTTGTACGTCGACCCAATGTCTCCCCACTTGATGTTGGTCCACGTCACCGACGTGCCCGGACGCTGCTTCTCGATCAGCTTGGGGTCGCCCTCGGTGGCGTTGCAAGGCCCCGCGTTGCCGCTGTCCAGCCAGTGCATGAACTGCCCGTTGTCGTTCCAGATGCTAAAGATGAGCACCATGCCGCGCTGCAGCGCCTCGCCCATAGCCCGCAGACCGCCGAGCTTCTCGAACGTGCTGCCGGCGCCGCAGAACTCGTCGGTGATGGTCAGCTCTTTTACGGTTTTCGCGGTGGAGTTGCCGGCGGCCACGGAAAAGTTGGCAATCAGCTTGCCGTCCTGGATGTAGAGACGGCGGATGGCGCTGAGCACCGGCAGCGTGCTGTTGGTGGCAGCAGCCGTCTTGGTCGCGTTGCTCGCCTTTGGGCTGGCTGTGCCGTTGGCGGTCAGGAACTGCGTCACCACGGTGAAGGGCCGCCTCGTGTCGATGGTGCCGTTGGGCCCGTAGAAGTTGTGGGCGCCTTGGGCGTAGGTGTTGAGGCCGCAGCCACCCTTGTCGCAGACGCCGCCCTTGTTGCCGTCCTGGCAGTCGGTGCCCGTGCAGGCAAAGACGCCTCCCTCGGGGATGCGGCAGGTGTGCGGCGTGAACGCCGTGGCCTCGGCGTTGGCCTCCCAGATGTCCATCTCGTTGCAGCAGGCGCCCGTGCGGTTCGTGTTGGCCTCGCCGTTGATAAAGGCGGCCACAGGGCACTGTGCATCGCAGTAGCCTGTGCCCATGGCGGCGCCCGCCCGGTTCAGCCCGCTCTTGCCACCGCTCAGACTCATCTCCGACAGGTACAGCGCGCCGTTCATGCCACAGGGCAGATCCGACATGTCCACGTCAAAGGTCAGCTCCTGGCCCACGAGCCGCAGGTCGGCGTAGTTCTTGCCGTCGGCATCCAGCAGGTACACGCGCGGGCTGACGCCGCGGGTTTGTGCGTCGTACATATTGAGCGTCAGCGCGCTGTGGCTGCTGTTGCGCGACCAGGCCGCCACGCCCGCCGCCGTGTAGTTGACACCCTCGAGCACGCAGTTGCGAGCGCACGTCGCGGCGTCTGGGCACAGCGTCGCATTGAGCCCGCCGCCGTCCGCCGTGCAGCTGGTCGTGCCGTCGATCGCGTGCGTCCAGCGGTACGACGAGTCCAGCACCACCGACGTGTTCTGCGCCGTGCAGCCACCCGCCGTAGTACAGCGCCACGTTGTCAGGTGCGGGTGTACCTCGGCCGTGTTGTTGCCGACCTGCTGGGCCGCCGCCGTGCCGGCGAGGGCGGCGACGGCTACAGCAGCCAGCATTTTGATGAGGGACATGGTGAAAGCAGTATGAAGGTAAGGTGAAGACAGCGTGAAAGGAGTGTGTAACGAGTGACGAGATGGAGGGTTGGCTGGACGAGGCCAGGGGAGAGGTGAACTGGCGAGTCATCCCGGGCTGCAGAGCTTTTCTAAAGCACATCGTGGCCAGGTTTCCTCTCTTTCTTCTTTCCCAAAGCAGACGTCTTCCGCGATTGACAACCAGACGGGACGGGAGGGACGGCGGTGCGGTCGCCTTGTTTGTGGCAGAATAAAGATGAATTATCCGGAGAGTTATATTGAGCCTATGAAGATAGAACGAAAGAGACGAGATGAGGAAACAATATTATTCAATCGCATCGCCGCGCTTGACCCGCTTGAAGACGGTCACAATGGTGCCGTCGGCGAGCTCATCCTTTTTCTGGGCCAGGTCGTAGCCGCCAAGCCAGGGTAGCAGCTTGCGCCAGACGCCCCAGTAGACGACGCCGGCCAGCAGCACCGTGATTCCGACAATGGGGTAGAGCCAGTAGGGAAGGCTAGTATCGCCCTTGCCGCCAGGGGGCCGCAAGAAGGGAGCGACCAGCAAGAATGACTGACCGACGAGGAAGAGGAAGGCGACAATGAGCGGAACGCGGAAGGGGCGTTCGATGTGAGGCGCGCGCCAGCGCAGCAGGAACAGACCGACAACGACAAAGGTGGCGAGCACGCTGCCGGGGTAGCCCTCGACGTCGATGATAAAGTTAAAGGCATCGCCAAAGGGGATGGCGACGATGACGATGAAGCTGGGGATAAAATGCAGCAGCAGACCGGCAGAGGGTGCGCCGGCAGGCCAGGTGCCGGCCCAGAAGCGCTGGAAGGGGATGACACCCTCCTTGGCCAGCTCCTGGTTGACGCGGGCCTGGGCAAATGTGACGGTCAGCACGTTGCCGAGGGCGGACAGGGCGACAAAGACGCTGAGCACGCGGCTGGCGGTGCGGCCAAAGACCTTGCCGATAAAGTAGGCGGCCACGGTGATGCCGCTGCCAGCAATCTCCTGTGGCGTAGCGGCCGAATAGTAGGACACGTTGGCCAGCAGGTAGAGCACGCCGCAGATGCCGAGGCCTAGAGGGCCGGCGATGCGCAGCGTGTGCACGGGGCGCTTGACCTCGTTGAGCACGTAGGCGGCGTTGGACCAGCCGGCGTAGGCGTTGAGAACCTTGAAGAGCGCGGTGGCGTACAGGTTGCTGGAGTGGGCGCTGCCATCAAAGGCGTGGCGGAAGCTGGCGTGCGGGTCTGGCACAGCCTTGATGGCGCCGCTCAGCACGACCCAGCCGGTGACGATGATGAAGAGCAGGATGATGATCTTGATGGTGCTGATGACGTTCATGAGGCGCACGCCGATGCGCGGCACAAACGTGTGCACCACCGTGACAAACACAATCACCGCGATCGCAATGGCGCGCTTCTGCCACTCCGTCGGCGTGCGCCCGGCCGCCAGCACAATGTTGGAGGCAAACACGATGCAGCCCGACGCCGTAAAGCCCAGCGCCACCGCCTGCACGGCAAACACCACCGTGGCCAGGAAGCGCGGCCGCGAATACACCGCCTCCAGGTACACCTTTTCGCCGCCACTACGCGGGAACATGCAGCCAAACTCCAGCCACACCAGCAGGCCGCAGAACGCCAGCACGAGGCCCAGCACCCACAGCATCAGCGCCGCGCCCACGCTGCCGACACCGGCGGTGATGGATGAGGGTGTAGAGAAGATGCCGGTGCCGATGATACGGCCGACACTGGGGAGTTTGTCAGTCACTGCAAGGGAAAGAGTTCTCGTAGGGGACACATACATCAGGGACACATACATCAGAAGCGTCGTCGACGTCAGGCCCAAGTGCCGGCCAAGGCCGCCGTGAGCCGACTCGTCGATGGTCAGCTCGCCAGCCTCGGCCGACTCGTGCACGACATCAGCATCAGCATTGTCACGGAGAGGCGAGCTGCTGGCGGTTGATTCCCTTGCCAAGGCGCGGGTGTCTGCCGATTTGACCGGCTCCGCCATGGTGAGGACAAGGGTGGACGTTATCGCGAAGAGCACGAGACAGGTTAAGAAAAGGCCAAGGACAGGCAAACGACCGGTGTACTTGAAAGTTGAAGATGGCAGATGGAAGAGAGACCAAAGACGGCGTCCTGTGGACTTTGTACTCCACAAGGTTCTCTGAGCGAGGGCGAGAGAGGGATCCCAAGGTTCAGAACCAGTCCGAAACACAGTTCCATTCACCTCTCGTGCGACATTCCCACTCGAAACGACGTGCGCAAGGCCGACCAGTGCCAGGAAAGACTGCGTGCAGAAGATGTCGGATGCATGTTCAGCTGCATCCTTCTACAGCCTCCCCCCGTGGCATCATCGGTCCCTTTTACAGACAGGTCCGTGAGCACAGACGGCGTGTCCGGAGCGTCTGATTACAAACGTGCAGTGCTTCGAACAAGCTTTGCGGCTTGAACAACACGTCCCTCGGTCCCTTGCTGATGTCGTTCCCCTTGCGCCAGTGTCGTAATGCAATGGTGCCATCATCCATGCCGCCCATTGGCTCGGTCCGGAATTGCCTAAACCACCATCGCGTGTGGGTGCAACGCAATCGTCAGCAGTCTGAGATCGGCGGCAGGACGGACGGCAATGCTATCCGAATTCTCTCTTTTCTGTGTCCACGTTCTTGATCACTCCGCCCATCCTCCGGAAAAGCTTGTGGTCGTCACTTACAGAGGAGATTCATGACTGACCCTTCAATTTTTACGGACCTTTTCCCAATTTTGACTAGTATCTATGTCTGCTCCGCTTTTTCCTCACGTGTCCTGCTTGCGTCGCTCTGTTTACATTTTCGCTCCATCGCTTCCACGTTTCCACGCTTCCTCGCGTTCTTTCTCCATGCCACACCAAGCATTCTGGCTTTTTGCTTCTCTGTTCGCTACCCTTTAACTGTCTTCTATTTGTACGGGAACCCTCTTTACGTTGACTTCCTTCTGCTTTTTATCTGACTATTGTTTATGCTTACAGATTCTTCTTCTATTTTCTCCGGCGGCTATTTACTGCCTAGTTCAACGATGTCTGTATGTATGTCTTTATTTTCCACGTCCTGTTCTAGTACTAACAGAATAGCTACCGCCGGTACTTCCATCGCAAGCGACGAGACAGGGCTGCAAAAATGCTCTAGGTGCCGCGTAAACCACCCTCTCGAGAGCTTTCCGCCCCCCCAACGCTGCCGCCGCCTATGTCGTTTTCAATGTCGTCATCACCGGAATCCTCATCATCGTCTGAATCACTGTCGTCTCCGTCGCTCCCAGGCTGTTCCAGAGCAGCCCCCTGCCCAGGATCTGCTTGAAACTCGTCTTGGACAACCCGTGCCGGATGGGACCAAAATGGCCAGCTTCTCCCCCGCTGTACCTCGTCGAAGAAGGACATGTCGGTGACAGGCTGGCAGCAAAAAGTAAGGTGTTTACAGATGAGAAACCGACTGATAAGAAAGTTTCTGCAGCTGCAAACCCACCGATTCGGATCCGTATGGTATCGGGTTATATCTTCCCAGTCGACGGGGCTGGCAGCGTTTTTCATTTCCAGAGCCCTCCACTGACGCTTGAATTGCTTTCTCCAGCTGGCAGTCAATGCCCGGTGGTTTTTTTCCAGGATTGCTTCCACCTTGTGAACTGCCAGAGGAATAACCCTGTGAGTGATAATCCAGGCGACCATGTCAATCCGCGGTCGGTTATAGCTGTGCAAGAAGTCGTGCTTAATCAGATCCCTATTCTGAAAACAACCATGATTGTTGAATCTCACTGGCGTCTCACCACAAGCCGCGCCAGCCGCACCAACCGCACCGACTGCACCGTCACCGCCGTCGACATGGACCGGCAAGGAGAATTGAGCACGTGCTTGAAAATGCAGCACGTGACAGAGATGGGTTTGAAATTTTTATGTGGGGACTTTTTACAGAAGAAGTTAGCGTCGTAGAAAGAACTGGGGCTGTTAGAGACGTTTTCAGGGATCACGTGCCAGGTCATCAATGCCCTAGTCCCTTGATTTACGTGGTCAAATCACGTGGTATCGAGAATGCGCGGATGCCCGTGCGTTGGGCTATGGTTTACCGGACCGCCCCGTCTGCCCAAAGATGGCCCCTTCACCACGTAAAGACAAGCGCAGTATTTTCCTACTCTCCTTCAACTGGCTGCACAAGCCCACTGCGGTCGTCATGGCTCGCTTGTCCCTTGTCGACCAGTCCGATTTTTCCCAGTGCTCGGTCGCGCCTCTCCAAATAGGCAATGGCCCCGATCAGCGGGATTACAGCAGCACCAGTGGCCAGGCTGGCAATGTAGCCCTTGTGGAAGTCCGGCGCGTCGGTGACCGGGTAGAAGATCAGCGGCCACCACGTCACAAAGGCAAAGTCAAACGAGTTCATCCAGCCTGTCGTAATGGCGCGCAGCTGCAGATCGTGGGCTGTCACGTCGGCCATCCACGAGTACCACAGAGCCTGCGGTGCATAGGTCGTGCCGAGCAGGTAAAAAGAAAAGAACATGGCGCCGTCCTGGGGAGGGCTGGCCACGAGGATGGCGCTGCCAATAACAAACGTGGCGCCAATGGCAAGCGACGGCTGCCATCGTGATTGGATGGCATCGGACCAGACGGCGTAGAGGATGGTGCCGACAATGGCGGTGGCATAGACGCCGGACGGGTAGGTGTTCTGCTGGATGACGGTGTATCCGCGGGACTTCATCCAGAGCGGCATGACGTTGTTGAGGAGTGACTGGACGCAGAGGGAGTAGACTAAAAGTGTCAGTACGATACAAGGATATGAAGTTGCGGGTCATGTTTAACGAACGCATAAAGATGGTTGGCAGTAGATAGAACTGCCAGCTGGTCAAGACGCGGCGGAAAACAGTGAAATCCCAGTCGTTCTCCTTGTAGTGGCCGAGCCGGTCAATGGCCCACTGCTTGTCGTCGTCTGTCAAGAACCAGGCAGATTTATGGACAGGGAGGTTCGGAATAACGACCCAGCCTGTCTGTGAGCAGCCACGAAGAGATATATCAATACTTGTAATCAACAGAAGCTTACCAAAGATCACCACGGGGATCGTGATAATGGACACGATGATAAACAGCCAACGCCACGCTGCCAGGCCGCCGCGCCCATCAAAGGACTCCAACAGACCGGCCTGGATCCAGCCGCCCGTCAGGCTGCCGAGGTGCCCGAAGCAGCAGAAAATAGCAGCCCGTGTGCCGAGCTCCGACCGTTTGTACCAGCTGCCGTAGATAAAGTGGCCGCCAACACTGGCCAGTCAGTGCTGCGCTGGAGGAGTAAGAAACGGGCACATGGATGACGTACTAGCAAACGGCAGCAAACGCGCCCTCGAAGGCGCTGAGAATAAAGACTTGGTAGACGTGCGTCGTCTTGTACGTCACGAGCGTCAAGACGCTCCAGGAAATGTTGCAGCCGACAAACACCCATTTCGGCGGCAGGATCGTCAGCAGCGATGTCGATGGGATCTGGAAGACAGCGTAAAAGACTGTGTAGATTGTGTTCATGTAGTTGAAGTCCTTGCCTTGGAAGCCGAGGTCCTCGTTCATGCCGCTAATGTAAGCTGCCGCGTAGCTCCGGCGGTTGATGCCAAAGAGAAACCAGAGAAGGGAAAAGTAGGGCAGGAGCGTCAGGTCGAGCTTCACCAGGAGCGAGCGATCGCGCGACGGCTCACCCCAAACGAGTCGCCGGACGTGTTCGAGGACAGCCATGGCTCTTCAAACGTTCGCTTTGTCTTTGTAGAACGGAAGTGGGATGCGGTCAGTCTTCGTAACACCACTTTCAAGACCCGAGGTGCCAGCCAGGGTGACGTGATCAAAACCTCCACGATCTCACGCGGCACGGTACCATCCACGCCTGATGGCGCTATCGAAGCGCAAGAGTTTTCGCCGAGAAGCGAAAAGACCGCCTCACCATGGCCAGGGGGATCCTATCCTAACGCGCAACTCCTTGTGAAGGTTTACAAAGTAATTTTTGATAATTGATTGATGAACGATTTCGTGTCTTACGTAAACGTGTGCACTTCCCTCTACGGGCACAAATCTACGAGGTGTCATTGGTATCTCACCTACTAAGGAAAACCTCCGGGGAAGAAAAACCAGCGATTCACCACAATGCTGCCAAGAAGTTGTCGATACCCTCGATTCCGCAATTTGTGTGCCTAGAAGTTGCCCTCTGGCCGGGGCTCCGTTCGGAAGAGAACGGAGTAGGTGCCGGACTCACACGCGGCCGGTGCGGCGTGGAGTTCATCTTCTCGAGTCTCGAGGGGTGTTTTCGGAAGCCTGGTCTGCTGCCTTGGCTGTCGCCCTTCGTTGCGCTGCAGTTCGTAGCTCCCTTGTCGGCGTCGGGGCCGCTGCAGCCTCTTCATTCCCTTTTGTCGGGGGAGTAACTTCTCTCGATGTTGACTTTCCCGCCGGTTGTTCGGGCGTTCTGGTCGGGTTGTCGTCGGCGGGCGATGGCTGCGTAGGTAGGCTATCTGTCCCGGGCTGGGTGAAGCGGCGGGGGCAGTTTCGGTAGACCCTGTTGGCCGCTTGCCAGTGTTCTTTCGCGACTGGGCAGATGTCGAGTGCCATCATTTGCCTGACTTTGCCACAAGAGGCGAGACAGGGGTAGGTGTACATGAATACAACATGTACGGACTAGAGACAGAGGTGAGGTACCTACCTAGGTACGAGTAGCTGGACCCTCCGAATAGAAGGTCTCTTTTTGTCGAGATTCTTCCCAGTACAACCTCACACCGACTGTTGCGAAGAATCCCTTCTCTGTTTAGCGACAAACGCTGGCTCCGATACAATACACCACGAAATGCCCGGCTGTCAGGTTGCGCACTGGGCGCGCACAGGGGATTTTGCCCTCAAGGCCGACGACGACCAGTCGGGCGGACGCGCCGCCCGACACCACCGAGGACAAGTTCGACTTTGCGTACTACTGCGACATCGTTGAGGGCGAGGACGGGTCTGAGCCGTCCTCGCTGCCTTCCGAGCTTATCGGGGCCGACGACGACCCCTTGATTCCCACGCGCGCAGCGATTGACCGCGTTTTCCGCGACGCGCGTGCGACCTGGCAGCATTTTGTTCGCAAGGCCGAGGCGTTGACCCCGTGCTCATTTCCCCGCCATCTTAACGACCCGTACATCCTGCTACAAGATGTACCCCCTTTGCCTAGCCGGATGCCGTCGGCTCCTGTCCTGGCTGGGCAGCCGTTGTGGTGTGTGCCCGATCCCGGAGCCGATCCCGGAGCCACTCCTGGAGGACACGAGCCCAACGGCAGTGGTTCGTTGGACCTGCAAACCGTTGCTGGCCTACGCGAGGACCTTGCCCTGTGGCGTAAGGATGCGATAGCGTGCCGCATCGCGACTGAACCCCCGTCGGATAATATACCAGTGGTACGATCGCGAGGCCATTTGATCTTGACGCTGGGCTGGGCGTACATTTTATCCGCGCGTCTGTTGGAAATCCAACGTCAGACGGTTGTGTACACACAAGAGGCTCTGCAGCCGCAAACCGCAACGGACGCGGCGCGCCTGCGACGGCAGGGCCGTCTGGTCCTAAACCTGACCGGCGCCGGCGTCTCGCCACAGCTTGTGCGATGGCTCTGTGCGCTGCTATCGCCGCAGCTTGGCTGGCGGGCACAAGGCGCCCAAATGGTGCCGCCGTGGGCATTACATTGTATGGGCGATGTTGTCTTCGCCGTGATCGCCAACGACAACGTCCCAGACACCGCGCCGCCAACGTCGGCCGGCGCTTCGATCCTCCTGGCCGAGTTCTGTGCCCTTTATCACCTAGACACGGTAGACGAGCCTGGCGACGCGGTAATGATCTCGCCCATTACTGCGGCATTCATGGCCGCCATTGCGCTCCCTTTACATCGCCTCTACGACTTGCAACCCCAATTTCCCGTGCCGCGGTTGCGGAGGCGCAAGTCCTTCGGCGACAAGGAGAAGGTGTTAAAGTGCATCAACTGCTACGTCGCCGACTTACGCTATTTCATGACACTCAGCATAAGCCCGCGGACAGTGGGATCCGTCATCTGGAGCGTTTTTTGGCAGCCCGACACGGATGCCAACCTGGTCAGCCCCTGGCTGGCCGGCACTTTGGAGGCCCTGCGCCCGATTCTGGCGTCGGGCAACGTTGTGAAACTCGTGCAGGTCTTTGCCCAGCGCCGGCCACGCGTTGCCATATGGTGGCTCGGTCTCTCTCTACTTGGCAACCAGTGCATTGTCGAGTTGGTGACACAGTACTTGGACACGCTGGAGGAGAAATATGGGCGCGGGTCGTTGGCCAGGGCCAGTATAACCGCGTTCGTCTGGACCGGCGTCCAGCATGCCTTTACGCACGCACCACCACCGCGCCCGTACAAGGATGACAAGGACGTGTCGCAGCTGGTCGCACGAGCGGACCTTTTGTGGCACTGGTTGAATTTTAACCTCCAAGACGACTCTAGTCAGCTGACGTGGCGTCCCTTTGGCAAAGTCCGCAAGGAATGCATCGAGCCGGACATCTGGCCGTGGCTCGAACACGGGTGCCAGCGGCGGTACGTTACGTGGGTATGGTGGATCAAGGCAAAGGACAAGACCACTGGCGTTATTAGGACCACGGCAAGCGAAGAGCGCGGCTTCCAGGCCGACACCGGCCGAGCCGTCCAGAACGTGCCCGATGTTCTCGGTGTTCTTAACGGCACAGAAACACCCGGCAACGCAGTCATCAAGCTCAATCCGTCAATGGAAGTGACACTGCGCATGGTGCACTTTTGCATGCTGGATATGGGGGGCGAGCTAGACATGAGCTTGGCTGTTCTAGATGGAATTACGTCTCACAAATGGCTACGTGGATGGGGCATGTTTCGCTGAACCAACAAGAATTATGCAAGTATGCATTGCATCTTGTGGAAATGGTCGAATATTGAGGAAGAGTGTGGTCTTGTTTTCCAGCCGTCGCAGCCTGCTGGCCCCCGAGTCATCGAGAAAACCAGCACCGGCAACAATGCTTACCGTGCTCTCTTCTTCATGATCGTAGGTGTGGGTTGACCTGGGCTCCAGCGGTCGATACCCTGGATGGCTCATCAAATGCTTGTGCGGCTGGAGCTGCGTGGCGGCCCGGGCCTTGGCCGGATAGAAGCTGACACCGCAGTGGCATGGCAAGAAACAGATGCGCCAGCCAGGTGTATCGTAAACGGTGCCGTGTGCATCTTCCTGGCAGATGAGGAATTTTTCTTGCACTTCTTGCACTTGGAATCGACGAATGCTACGGACAAAAAGGAAAGGGAAGAGAAAACCAGCACGGTCGCGGCGGTTATTTCGAGAATCGGATTCGAGCCAACCTGTATCGCAACTGAGCGCACTCTGGTGTCGAAGCCTCGCTCGCTTCCTTGCACTAGGTCGGCGTGTCCACGAATAGGGCGCATCCACGTCTCTCTCGCTCTTTGGCGGTCATTACGTTTGTTAAGCACACTCTCTCCCTGGCCAGATTGCCTAAGGATGGTTTATTGCAGCACCCGACCTGGATGGAGAGGCTGGGGACAGGACGCTGCGCACTTGCACATCAATCCGGGACTCAGGGCGCGAGAGTAGCACAGACAGAGGAGCTCTCTTGAAGGCGGCTCTGAGCGGCTCAGGTCTCGCCACAACAATCTCCGGGACGAGACCGACGTCATCCGCGGCGCGTTTACCGTGCAGGGCGAGCGCTACGGAGACTCCAAGTCGGTCAAGGCATAGAGGTCTACAGAGAGATGGAGGTCAGATCACATGTTTTGTCTACGTCTGAGAGAGTAGAAAGAAACGATCAAAAGAAAGTTCCATCTGGGGTAAGCCCCTCTGGGAGTGGCGGTATATTTTTCCGCCTCGGCTGACGGCCGGTAGTTGATCCCAGCTCACGAATAAATTGGGCGGTAGTGTTTCGCCATCGGGAGGTGGAAGCGAATGGCGGAGGTGAGACTGGGGATGTAAATGAAGAAAAGACAGGAAAGAAGGAAGAAGGAAGAAGGAAGAAGGGAGAAGAAAAGAGAAGAGAGAAGAGAGAAGATCAAAGAACGAAGACAATTGTAGAGAGTGCAAAGACAGAACAACAGAACAAGAAAACTGAGAAGAGAACACTATCTGCTGGCTGTCTTAGCTAGCATCTTGTTTGTCACGTTTAATATCACAGATTAAAGGCCGCGTTTCGGTCCCGAATAGGGAAGAGCGTTATGCTCCGTAATAACCGTCAACGGCCGTCCTTCCCCTCCCTCTCTCGCCCTGTCTACTCCAGACATCAGATTACGACTGGCAGATTGCAGCTATAGTACAAATCAGGCACAGTTCGTGATGAGCATTTTCTCTTCATGCGATTTCTTGAGGACGACTCACGATCGAAATCAGACGAACGGCGAAGAGATGCAGACAGGTAAATAATATTGGAACAATAGTACAAAAAATATGAAGAAATCCTTCTATAAATAACCCGCAAAAAGGGCCGTTTCAGCATACATGCAGCTGCTCAACTGCTCTGTGACGTGGCTCCCTCCTCCTTTCCCCTTCCCAGTCGGTCTCGCAGTTGCTGGTCGTCGTGCCGCATGCAGGGGAATACCCCACAACAACGTATCAGCCCCTGTGGCTGACCTCAGTTGCCTCGAATCTTTTTTTTATTTCATTCATTTTCTCGTTACTTCTCCCGTTTCCCTTTCCCAGATTCCTCCAATCACACGTGCCTTGTCCATCGTCGGTTAAAGTGGACATATTCCATCTCCTCTCGGCACAGATGACGGAAAAAAGAGAAAAGAGAAAAGACCAGGGGCGAAGGATAGCAGCCAAGAAGCCAAGAGGCCAGGGCCAAATGCCCTATAGGTCACTATATATACGGAGTACTGTTGCGGGCAGTTGGCTGAATCGCCTAAAAGAAAGGGTTCATTTCAGAATGCTTCTTTTTTTCTTGTTTCGTTTCCTTCTGGCCGCTCGTCAGCTGTTTAAGCATAATGCAAATCCCCCCTCTGATGACCCAGGTTTGGCCAGTGACAACACGTGTCTGGGGGTGGCGGTGGCTGTGATGGAGAAAGAGGAAAGGGAACAAGGGAACCTGGGCCCCCTGCCGCGCTTCGAGACCATTCTTTCCCTTGGGCTTTATTCTCCTAACTTTTTACGTTTATTTCCCGGATGCCTATTTGAACGGATAGGTCCTGATGACGAGGTCTTTGAGTTCAAATTTTTGCTTTTGTCTTGCCAGTCTTTACGTGCTTCGATGTGGTACTCGGGCAAGGCACCAGGAACAGCCGAACCATGGGCGTGGCAAGACGGGCGGCCAGGTCTTAAGAGAAGGAGCAAAATCAAAAGAAAAGTACGAGGCTATAATACACCTCCTAAGCATCGAGGCCGCCCACCGTTGGAAACAAGACACGATGGTTTATATTAGACGTTCGACGCTTGCGTGTGCAGTCCTTTGATTCTTGCTCACATCTCCTTTCTTTTGCTTCAGTCATACTCTTCTGTCTTATACTCTCGTCCCATCCTAGAGACACGCCCAGACCACGCAACTCTCACCATTCTTGCCACCATCGTGTCTGCCCAGCTGGCCAAGACCCTGAGAGAGGGTTCAGTCCTCGGCTGTTTACACCGAAAGCAGAAAAAGACGCAACTTCTTTTGCCATCTATTTTCCCGCTGTCAAGATCAAATTGACTCTCCCCTCTTCAAAGGTCTCCCTCCAGCACCATCACCTTGCAGACGGTCACCTCCTGTCGTCTTTTTATTTTATTTTTTGCCTCGCAGTCTTCCCCCCCTCCTCGGCAAAAGCCTTGTTTAAGACGGAGAGGGAAGTAGCGGGAAGGAGAAAAGGGAGGCACGTATCCCTGGAGGGCGAAAATCAAAAGAAACACAAGGCAGTCAACAACAGCCCGCACATGCAGCCCTGTGGTTCTTGGCGATTCCTTTAGCACTTAACCCTGAGATCGACAAATACGTGTCGATATATTTTGCCTCTGGGGAAAGAGGAGAAAGAAGGAAAAAGAAGAAGGAAAGAAAGGACCTGCCCGGCCGACGCTGGCAGAAGACTGAAGAACAAAAAACGAGCTGTTGTCTTGTATGTTTTTTACACAACCCTTTTCTTTTGCCGCTCCCCCCCTCTTTTCTTCACTCATTTATGCTTTCTTCGCTTCTGATCCTCTCCCTTACTCGCTACGGAGTTTTTTTCACTCTTTGGTTCCCCATTCCTGAGAGCCTCACGAGGCTGAGCATCTTTATCAACACTTCACTTGAACGAAAGACTTGACAAGACACAAAGTGTAGGACAAACTGACAGATCTCATAGGAACAGACATGTCGATGGCGGCTCCAGACGGCCGGCGGAAACGGCGGTCGGCACAGATGACGACGTCTCTGGGCAGCATGGCTACGGCATGGATGGCGGCGGCGACGATGGTGTTTGGGGTTCGAGCCGACAGCGCAGCTGGCGTCAACGGCACGTTCCCGCTGACGACGGACTCCAACTGCACATGCTACCGGACGAACAGCTCGACGGCCAACTACTTCTCACACCACAGCTTCTTCGACTTTCGGTCGCTGCCGCAGTACGTGCGGGCGCCGCCGGTGCTGACAGAGCCGCAGGCCAACATCAACGCGCCGGCGACGAATGCGTTTTTCGAGTCGGTCAACTGGACGAGCATGTGGCAGGTGCAGAACTGGGACAACGGGGCACTGATGAAGATGAACAACTCGGACGAGTCGGGCAGTGATGCCACACTTTTCATGGTCAACTCGGCCAACAACATCTATATCGAAAACAACACGGACGGAGCGCCGGGGTCGCCGCAAACGCACTTGGTGATGCGCACGGCACGGCTTAACACCTTCCAGACATCGTCGGAGATCGAGTCGGCATCGAGCGGCTTCCGCTTCCTCAGCGTGCGCATGTACGCACGCACACTCGGCGCGCCAGGTGCCATCACGGCCATGTTCACGTACCGGCCGGGTGCCAACAACGCGCTCAGCCTCGTGCAGGAGTCGGACCTCGAGATCCGCACGCGCGACCCGCCGACGCGCGTCCAGTTCACCAACCAGCCCTCGTGGAACGCCGACGGCGACATCCCCCAGGCCACGCGCAACGTCACCATGCCGGGAAGCCGCCGCTGGAGCGAGTGGGCGCACTACCGCATGGACTGGACGCCAGGATCCACCACGTGGTACGTCGACGGCCAGCTGGCGTCCACCATCACCTTCCAGGCGCCGCGTGACCCTTCGCAGGTCATGTTCAACAGCTGGAGTGATGGCGGCACCTGGAGCGGTAACATGTCCACCAATGCCGCCGCCTACCTGCAGATCCAGTGGATCGAGATGGTCTTTAACAACACCGACGCCGCCTACATGCCGCGGCCGGGTGCCTGCACCAACATGTGCAGCATCGACGAGACCCCCGTCACCGGCACTCCCGTGCTCATCGCCACCGGAGGTACGTGCCTGCAGCACCGCGTGCCGCGCCGTGTCCACCTGGTACTGGCCGCGGTCGCCGTGGTGCTCCTGGGTGGATTTTAGCGGGCGCGTTTTTGAAGAGAGGTACAGTATACTAACGTAGACAGGCCAAGCAGGGCAGGTAGGCAGTGGAAGCCAGGGTGGGCAGGCCGGAAGTGGAAGCCAAGGGGGGCAAGGAGGCCAGGCGGGAGGGAGCCGTGGAGGTGGACAGTCGGGCAACGGAGGCCAAGGAGGCCAGGCCGGCAACGGGGGGCAGGGAGGGCAGGCTGGAGGGAACCGTGGAGGAGGGCAGACTGGAAACGGAGGCCAGGGAGGCCAAGGGGGACAAGGAGGGCTTGGTGGCCTCGGTGGAAATGGAGGGAACGCCGGGGGTGCTCGTGGTGGCGGCGGCAACCGCGGCGGCGGTGCCGGTCGTGGTGGCGGCCAAGGCGGACAAGGCGGTCAGGGCGGGCAGAACGGGCAGGGTGGACGAACGGGACAGAACGGACAAGGTGGAAACACCGGACAAGGTGGTAACACCGGACAAGGTGGCCAGACCGGACAAAACGGCAACAACGGCCAAAATGGCCAGGGTGGTCGCACTGGACAGAATGGACAGGGCGGCAACACTGGCCAAGGCGGCAACACTGGCCAGGGTGGCAACAACGGCCAGAATGGGCAGAACGGGCAGGGTGGCCGGACTGGGCAGAACGGCCAAGGCGGAAACACCGGACAGGGTGGCCAGACTGGACAAAACGGCAACAACGGCCAAAATGGCCAGGGTGGTCGCACTGGACAGAATGGACAGGGCGGCAACACCGGCCAGGGCGGCAACAATGGTCAAAACGGCAACAACGGCCAGAATGGGCAGGGTGGCCGGACTGGCCAAAACGGACAAGGTGGCAACAACGGTCAAAACGGCAATAACGGACAAAACGGACAAAACGGCAACAACGGACAAAATGGCCAAAACGGAAACAACGGCCAGAACAACAACAACCAGAACCACTACCAGAACTGCCAGTCGGCCAAGTACGGCCAGTGCGCTGGCAAGTCGTGGACCGGCTGTGGTAGCTGCGCGGCAGGCACCAGCTGCCGTTTGCAAAACGACTACTACTCGCAGTGTTTGTGAGGGGAAAAAGAGGAGGCTGATGGTATCTGTCTCGTTCTGTCTTTCTGTCTTTTCTCTTTGTCTGCCGGGCGTTTTCTTTGTATATACCTTTCCGCGAGATGATCTTTTCCTTTGTCTGACAGTATCTACTACCCTTTTTGTCCTCAAGAGTTGTGTTGTCCCCAAGAGTTGTGTTGTCCCCAAGAGTCGTGCCTCAGGCTCACACACTCGGATACACCATCTGCCGTGCCTCTTCGCTCATCTCTCCCTGTCGCGTCCAGATGTTCAGCCCGATCTTGACGCCTGTGCTCACCGGCAGCCCGGCATGCAGCGTGCGGTAGTCGCCCTTGTCGCCGTCGCCGTCGCCATCTCCACGATCAACGTCGGCAGCCTCCAAGTTCCGCCAGAACACTGCGTTGCCCTCCACCGGCCGGAACGTCAGCCCGCGCTCCCACGGCTCGTCGCACTCCACAAGACCCAGCGCGCACCACTGCTCGTCTACCGGCGCCTCCAGCAGCGGGAAGTTGGTGCCGCCGCCCGTTGTGTTGGCACCCAAATGCACATAGGCAAAGAAGCTCGACAGCCGGTTGCCGCCGCTGGCTGCGGTCGTGGCCAAGGGGTCGCCCGAAGAGAGCCAGTCCGTGTGCAGGTGATACTGCTGGCCGGGGGTGTAGCGTACGAGTTGTAGGGGCTCCAGCTGGGGAAGCGTCACTGCCTGGTCATCGACGTCGGTCGCCACATCGTAACCCTGGAATGCGGCTGCGCGTGCCTCGATGCAGCGGACCACGGCGTCGCGTGGAGGGTAGGCCGACGCCGATGTGCGGGCCTCGTGGCGGGCAGCCTGCTTGTCTTTTGACGACGACGCAGCAACGGCCGACCGGTGGAATTGGCCCTGCGTGGCGGCCACCAGGTGGCGGCGCTCGGCCGGCGTGATGAAGCCCTCGAGGTAGACGACGAGCGGCGAGGCCGAGACCAGGCGCGGCCGGTAGGGAGGGTGAACGCAGACGTAGTCGCGGAGGAGGTCGTCGCTTGCCGGACTGGCCACGCCGCTGTGTGAGAAGAGCACAGTGGCGCCGAGGAGCAGGATGGGAGATGACCACATGGTGATGCTGGGTGGTGGACGGTCGGGGCTACTCGCAATTCTGCTCTCGATCCACGAGACGCATTCCAAAGCTGTGGAGGACAGCCAGAGCACCCAGGCAAGTGCTATTAGCCGGTCGAGGCCGATCTAGCTGCCTGCCGAGGTGCAGGCCACGTCGTATGTCCCGGCTAAAGAGCGGTGGGCGGGCTTGTGGGAGAATACGAGCACATCTTCGACGACAGTTTTGTTGAGGTCCAACAGAGTAAACGACAACATGAGAGTATCCTGGACGGCAGTCGTTCTGGGCAGCCTGGCTTCTGCACCACTGGCGGCAGCATGGACACACACGAGCGAGGCGCAGCTGCAAACCGCCCTGGCGTCGAGCGGCTCCACGTTCATTGCATGTGAGGGGACTAGACCGTTGCTTTGTTCGGTGCGGTGATGCTGACATGGCAGTTATCATGGTAGGTAGTCTGTATCGGACGCGCGGGCTTTGACTGACGCGCACGGCAGCCAAATGAGTGAGTCTCTGCCTGACGGCCATTGGCCTTGCCTTATCTGCTGCCAGCTAACCGCCAGAACACTGAGCAAAACACTCGAGCCTGCGTGGACAGCGCTGAAAAAGGCCGGTCCCGAGCCGCAGAACATTGTCAGCTTCGACTGCGGCACACACCTCGCCGCCTGCCTTGCGCTGGACGTGCTCACCTTCCCGGCCATTCGCCTGTACCATGGCGACGGCCGCATCGACCGGTACCGCGGGGAGCGAACCGAGCGGGAGTGAGTATCGGGGAGGGGAGGGGACTGAGAGAAAGAGGAAAAGTAGAATGGAAAGAAGCTAATCCCCAGAATGACCTTTTTCTTGCGGCGGGCGTTCCGGCCGCCCGTCGTTGATCTGACCGCGAAGACCAGACCAGGTTTCCAGACCGTCGACGATGTCGTCTTCATCGCCCATGTCGACCCCGACTACGGCAGCCACCTGTCCACACGCTACAACCGCCTGGCACGCCAGTTCCGCGATCGATACACCTTTGGCGTGCTGGCCCGACCGAAGACGCGGTCAGCCGCCGCTGCTGCCGGCTCGACTGTGTACTGCTACAACAACGTGGACGACGAGCAGCACGAGCTGTCCGACCCGGTGCTTAGCGCACGCGTCGAAGCTCTGCCGGCGTTTATACGGCGATGTGCGGCGCCGCTGGTGCCGGAGCTGACACGGCGCAACGAGGCACAGGTTTCGAGGGTTCTCTCCCTTTTCCATTTTTCCGTTTTCGCTCCTCTCTCTCCTCTTCTTCTAACCTTACAGACCGGCAAAAGTATCATGCACTACTTTGCCTCGACGACGGCCGCCAAAGAGTCCTTCCGCAGCGCCGTGCTTCCGCTGGCCAAGACATACCGCGAGTTTGTGCAGTTTGCCGTGACAGACCTGCGCGACTACCCCGAGATGCGCGGCATCTTTGGTCTGGCCGCCGACGCCACCGGCGGCCTGGTGCTGCAAAACCCCAGCACGGGCGAGCTGTTTGCGTACGCCAAGCAGACAAAGAAATCAAAGCCGATCACAGCCGCCGTCGTCGAAGGCTTTCTCAACGACATTGTCGACGGCAAAGTGCAGCCGCTGGGCGGAGCTAAGAAAGGACATGATGAGTTGTGAGGACAAGCTGTGAGCATGTGAAGTGCTGTATGCAAAGACGTAGTTGTTGAACGACTTATTTTGTTCTTTGTTTATTGTTGCTGTGCTCAGCTTCTTTGTTCCACTCCGGGGACAAAGAGGTGAAAACATGAACCCCCGACGACTTTAAATCTACTTGAAGCGAGCAATGCCGTCTCCAAGCCGTCGTCTTGCTTCCGTTTTTCGCCACATACCACTCTTCTTGCATCATGTCTGCACCCGACGCCGTTGATGACTTCGCACCTCTTATTCAGGAGGCTATCGCCAAGTTCCTGGAGGCCCACGGACCGCACCAGGACTCCCACTATCACATCTCGGCTGCCGAGCTGCTAGACGCTGTCCGGACGAAGCCAGCGCAGCAGTCGAGTGACCCAGCGGGTCCGGAGCCGGCCACAGGCCCCCTCCGCCTCGTCCTCATGACCAGGGCCGAGTACGCCTCCTGGAACCGGCTGACCGGGATGGCCGCACGTCCGCTGACCTCAGGTGCACGAGACGCAAAGACGACCTCGTCGGCAACGCAGCCCCCTTTGTCGATCAACGCCGCCACTGGCGCGCACCCCAACTGGCTGACGCCGATGCTGCGCGTGGCGCGCAACCTGGCCACCTATACCAAGCGTCTGGAACTGCGCTTCGGCGCCATCAACGCCGACGAGGCCGTGCGCCAGCAGCACCAGCTGGAGCGGCTGTCTGTCGAGGCCGAGTTCCTGGGCGGCCACTCCATGCTCAGTCACGACCGGGACCCGCACTGCGCCTCGGCCTGGCAGCCGTCTGTGCAGCTGGCCAAGCTGACCGACGAGATGGACCTGGTGGCACGGCGCGTCGCCCGGCTCGAGCGCGTGGCTGCCCGCGGTGTGGTGCCGGTGCCAGAGCGCGACCTGCCACTGGGCGAGGACGCGGCGCCGCTGGCCAGCCTGTCGCGGTTGGAAGCGGTGGCCGAGAAGGTCAGCGCGGCCAAGGCGGCCGACCACTTGGCTACCCTCGAAGACCCCCGGTCGGCACACGTCAGAGTTGAACAAAAGGCCCGCCGCCGCGGCATCGACATGCCAGCGCCCGTGGCCTCCGTCCCCCTGACCATGCGCGACATCGCCTGCGGCTTCACGCTGCTGGGCCTGGCCGCCGCAGAGGCGCAGGCGCTGGCGCGCGCACAGCAACAGCAGCAGCAGCCGCTGACGGGCGCCGCGCTGGCCGCCGCTGTGTGGGCCAAGCTGGACGCAGAGGTGCAGAACCGAATGCGGCCGGCCGAGAGCGAAGGCAGCAGCAGAGATGGGCCCCAGCCGTTTTCGCTGCTGGTCCGCTGGCTGCAAGCCTCCAGCGCGCCCGACTTCCACCAGCAGCAGGTCGAGCAGATCCGAGCGCTGCTAGAGCGGGCGCGCGACGTCCGTCAGCAGCGCCGGCTGCGGCACGCGTTGGCGGTGTCGTCGTCGACGAAGGCGTCGACGCCAAAGTCTGCATCAACACCTTTGACGCCGGCATCCGACGTGCCGTCCTCGCCAACAGCATCGGTTGTCTCTGCGTTGACGGCTTCACGACGCTAGACTTTTTTCTCTCTTGTACTCACCCGTTCTCTTTCATCTCTTGATGAATGAAGAATTGGACCTGTTCTTGTCGTTCCAGTCTTCCAGTTCCAGAGCAGATGCGATGCTGAGTAAGCTGACGGGACGCACTAGGCTATATAAACACAGACTCACACGCTAACCTTGCCTTCGGGCATTTGGTCAATTTGAAACGATACAGTAAGTTCTCCCAAAGTCGCTCGTTCGAGTCCCAAAAGAAGCATTTTCTAACAAAACCTACAGGAGAAGATTAGCATGGCCCCTGCACTAAGGATGACACGCTATACAAAGAGAAGCTACCAATTTTTTTGTCTTTTTTTTCTAACATCTGTCTCTATGCTATGTCCTATGTCTTGTCCCTATCTCAATATCTGGCCTCTATGCCTTTTTCGCCTTTTCTACTGCCAATGTTAGACCTGTATTGCCACTTCATGCCCTTTGCTAAGAGAAACGACTCCCTCGCGGCTAATTTACTACGCTTCCGGCAGAGTATTCCTGCATAAGATGCGGCTCTTCACGGAGGTCCAGGTCCGAATGCCAGCTGTTGTCTGTGGGTGGCTACTGGGCTGAGATTCAAGAAGATTAAAATAAATAATTTGTAGCTTCCTCTGTCCGAGAAGAAGAACGTGGATCTTCACTCTTCAGCGCACACGACGAGATGGCTGTCGACCAGGAACTATCGCTGCAACGGCTGACCGTAGGGAGGGAGAAAAGGGAGAAGGAGAAGCAGGCAAGGGACGAGGAAGATCAGAACGACGACCCCCAGAGCCTGGTCGGCAAGCCACCGCCCAAGCGAACGTCGAGGAAGACGCTCATCCGACGGCACCTGGCGCATCTCGAAGCACAGGCGGCCAAGGAGGCGGCAACCGGCAATGGTGTCGACGGTGCTGCAGTTGCCGGCCTGGTGGTGGACGACCCGCGACCGGTCAAGCAGGTGATTATGAGCGAGGCGTACACGGCGTCGTGGCGGTCGATCGACGACCTGGAGCTGGTGCTGCTGTCGGACCTGCGCGTGGAGACGCACCATCGCGGCCAGGGACTGGTGGTGCGGGCGGTGACACCGGCGTTCCGCGGCGCTGGGGCCGTGTCGATCGTGGAGGACGCCGCAGGCAACGCCGACAAGCTGGCCATCTACAACCACAGCGACACGTCGCTGCTGTCGAACCTGCCGCCAGGCTGCGTCGTGGCCGTCAAGGAGCCCTACTACAAGTGCAGTCAGCTGCACGACTACATGGTGTGCGTCGACCACCCGTCCGACGTGGTGCTGCTGCGCTTCGACGACCCGCGCGTGCCGCCGCCGCTGCGTCCGGGCCCGGCCGAGATGGCGGCGCTGCGCAAGACGCCCGAGGCGTGGCGCCAGGCGGGTGACACGGCGTTCCTGCAGCGAGACCTGCCGACGGCCGCATACTGGTGGGTACTCTTGACAGAAAAGAAAGGGCAGAGCAGAAAACTGACCCCCAGTTACTCCGAGGCCCTCGTGGTCAGTACGGATGCCGCGTTCCGCGCCGGTGTGAGTGCCAAGCGCGCCGGCGTCCACCTGCTGCTAGGCCGCTTCGACAGTGCACGCGACGACGCACTAGCCTCTCGCACCGACAACGCCGCGACGGACTGGCGCGCCTATCTCGTGGCGGCGCGGGCGACGTACGCGCTGTGCCGCTACGACGAGAGCCGCGGCTTCCTGGAGAAGGCCATAGCAGCCCGGGCGGCGGCAGGTCTGGCGGACGAGTCGGCAGAGACGACGTCGCTGCGGCGCGAGCACGCGCGGTGCGTGGCGCGGCTGCGCGAGGAAAGCGAGGGATCGGACGCGGCCTACGACTTTGAGGCAGTGTATGCATCGCTGGCGACGCAGTTGCAGCCGCCGTCGGTGCCGCAAACCCTGTCGGTGCATATTGACCGCGGCAGCTTCCTGCGGCGTACCGAGGTCCGGCGGTCAGAGTTCCACGGCAACGGACTGTTTGCGACAGAGGCCATGGCGCCGGGCGACCTGGTGTTTGTGGAAAAGGCTACATTCATGCCCATCCAGTACGACGACCCGGCGCGCGCATCGGCGGCACTGTACGCAACCATGGTGCGGCAGATGTGTGACAACCCGTCGCTGGCAACCGAGGTGCTGCAGCCGCTGTATGGCGGCGACCTGGAGCGCTCCGGGCACGAGGGCGAGCTGGTGGACGGCGTGCCGGTGGTGGATGTGTTTCTGGCCGAGAACATCCGGCTCAAGAACTGCTTCTCGGCGCCGCTGGCCACGCTGGACGAGACGCGGCCGGAGCGTGGGGGCCAGAACCAGAACCAGAACAGAAGATTGGCGCTGCTGCGCACCGGCGCCGGCAGCACCAAGGGCCTGTGGAAGCACGCGTCGTACCTCAACCACAGCTGCGTGCCCAACACCATGCGCTCGTTCCTCGGCGATCTGTTGATCAGCCGCGCCGTGCGCCCCATTGCAGCCGGCGAGGAGCTGTTCCAGCAGTACGTTCCCGTCAAGGCCGACCTACGCGCGCGCCTGGCCGAGCTGACGGCGGGATGGGGCTTCGTGTGTGCCTGCCCGCTGTGCACGAGGGAGATGGCGGCCGAGAGGGTGGCCGAAAGGGCGGCCGAGATGGCGACCAGCCGCAAGGACAAGGACAAGGATAGGGGTAGCAAGCCGACCAGCCGTCGCAGCCTGCTGGCCGCTGTCGAGAAAATCGCTGCCAAGCACCTGCCGCAGCACTTTCCGCCCGACGCCGCCGTGCGCAACATTGAGCGGCTTCTGCGACAGATGCAGGCCAGCTATGATGCTGTCGCTGAAGTCGATGCTGATACCGACGATGCTGCGGCCGCCGACGAAGCGAAAGACGCCTACGGCGACGGCCGCCCGCGGCTCGGCCTTGTCTTCCCCACCATGTGGCTGCTGCGGGCGCACCGCTGCCGACGCCATCACGCCAAGGTCGTGCAGTATACCGAGCAGACGCTGCGCTGCTTTGGCTACAGCCGGCCGCCGCGGCCCGACGACGAGAGCGCCGCCGCCATGTACAGCGTGCCTGGCGCCACACCGCTGCACACCATCCACGTCGTCAGCGCGCTGGTGCATGGTGCCGAGGCGCACCGGGCGCTGGGCCAAATGGCAGAGGCGGCGGCCTTTGAGGCGGCGGCGCGGCTGGGGTTCCGCATGGTGACGGGCTTCTCGGAGGATCTGGAGGCGATCAACGAGGACGAGGAAAAGGCTTCCGCTTGACGGAGTCGATGTGCTCTGGGCAGCGTCTCTAATGGTTAAAGGCCATATCGTCGTCTAGTAAGTCGTCGGCTGTCGGCAAACACTTGCTCTTCGTCGAGCCCAACGAGCATCTGGCTTGAAGTGCGAGTGGTGATGTTTACGTTTGAACAGTAGCAGAAGCATATTATGTAATCGCCAAAATCACGTTTCGTGGAAAAAGATTCTCCCTTGTCCCTGGGCATTTCCGCAGAACGCAACAACTCCCAACAACAAGAAGCAAAATAAGAAGCATCCAAATTGAATCAGAATCATCAACCAAGACTTACAACTTAACTGTTTTTGTCTATCCCCGTTCACATTGTTAGGTGATAAAGCCGGCAGCTTTATGCGAATCATAGCATTTGGCCTAGAAGCCACAGTGGTGAAAGTCTAGGAAAGCTGGCCAATCACAGCGAGTAGCTAGACCCCCATCGGAGTGCTCCGTCGAGTGACAGTCCGACTCCGTACAACACATGCCTCCACTGAAAATCCGCCGGAAAAGGTCTGGACCGCATTCCAGTCCAAAAGGACTGATAAATGTCAAAACAGCATGGGCGGTGGACTCGTCGAGTAGCTCGGCTCGGGCATAAAGCTCGGCAGGATGGTAAAAAGGAAGAAGGACGAAAGAAGATGGAGAAGGGCAAATCTTGAGACTCGCCAGGAACCCATCGAGGCAGCGGCGCAGGAGAGAGCCGCAAAATGGACGGGAAGGATTTAACACCACAAAAGGACTGACTCCTAAAGTCCCATTCTCGGAGCGTGAGCCTTTGGCTTCATTTTGAGGTTTACGGAGTAGTCTAGAGTTTCTAAACTTATGGACATCGTCCTTTCGTTCAAGAGAAAGATGCAAATCTAGACCAACGACTGGAAGTCTGGAAAGCCAGTAAGGGTCCGGTCCAGAACGGGCTGTTTCGTGGAATCAAAAGGACGACGACTTCACTTGGAGTGTCGGACAGACGACAGACATCCGGTGAGAAGTCCCGGACCCCCAGATACTGTGACTTAACCATGCTCAAGAAGGGGAAGCAGCGTCGAGCAGGTCAATTACGGTGAGACTGCAAGGCATTCTATCGGCCAGGTGGCGGCAGTCCAGACACAGCTGTAGCGAAGCCAAGAGGCCTAGACAGGCGGTCTGCTCTCCTCCTGACAGGCAAAGACCCACCCGGACAGTTGGCAGCATGCCAGTGATGGGGCCAGGGGACGACATGCAAGCGGTCCACTGGCGATGATGGGACAACTACTGTCCTCCAGCACTCCCAGCACTTCCAGCACTCGATCTCCGGCTGAATGCTGCGAGAAGGCAGGAAGGCATCAGATGCAGGGTTCGTGACGTAGGGACAGCGACAGTGGCGACGATTCGGTCAGCACACAACGACCGGCATCGACCATTGCCGTTGCCATCGCCATCGCCAGAAGCGGGGAAGGGGGAGGGGATGGAGGTGAGGAATGTGTCAAGGTCGAGCAGAGCGACGGTCTCGCGACGGCTGCCGCCCATGACGTTGCTAGCAGACAAAGAACAAAGAACGCTGCTCATCCCTTGCTGACGCTGGCGGGTTAGGGCCGGAAGGGAGAGACTAGGCGTGAAGAGGGGGTGTTGCATTTTGTCTGATTCTTTTGGGGTTTTCCTTGATTTTCCGTCGAGTTTCTCTTCAGTTTGCAGAGTTCTTCTTGTTGACTGTTTTTCGACGACTCTTGACATTCCGCGCTGAAACACCCAAAACCAAGGGTCGGGCGCGGCTGTTCAACCCACCGCCCCTGCTGGCTGGCGGCTCTGTCACCTCCAACCTTACCCACGTCCCAACCAACTTCATGGCCGTGCGCACTGATAAGCCGTACATCAGCCGACTCGTGTCAGCAGGAATAGCTGACATAACTGGCACTAGCCAGCACAGTGGCAACGTCCCAGGCACGGTGGAAGAGGAACGGATAACCAACCCGAGAACCACCGAGATAGCCAGA